>VUQR01014202.1:12168-57943 GCA_015108515.1 Hemichromis elongatus | reverse complement strand
TGCCTCCCCCCCCCCCTTTTTTTTTGTTTTAGGAAGGTTACCAGCAAAACTACAAACGTGGAGCTGGCCAGGGACCCAGAGGAGTGTCAAGAGGCAGCACTCAAGCAATGCGATCCTGAAAAGGCCTTTTCATAATGACTGTGACTGATTAACTTGCACCACACTGAAAATCCAAAATTCGAGAATGCATTTGCCCCATCTCACTCATGCCCTTTGTTTTTGTTTTTGTTTTTTTTTTCTTCCTCCCTCTTGTCCATCTCTTCAAAGTAATGCCTGCTTTGATATTTGGAAGTCATTTAAAGTTTCAAACACAAGCTAAACTGTAAATCAATGATTTACATATGCCATGTGTCTCAATCTTCCTGTAAACTTGAACGATTTCATAAGTTATGGTCTCTTTTTTTTTTTTTTGTATTTAAAAATACACCTGCCACTGGTCCAATCCCTGGGAGTTTTTTTTCCCCTTTTCCCTGTTCTTTTCTGTAATTTTTGGCTCCAAAAAAGGCATTTACGTTCAACAAGCTCCCATTTCCTTGTTTGTAAATGGATGTTGCTTCAAGAGTTTCAATAAAGTTGTGTTGCATACCTGTGCTTCAGCCTTGAGTTTCTTGCTGTAGGGTAAATAATCTCACTTTACTTCTGTTATGACTCCAAAGAGGTTGTCTCCAAAGGTAACACTAATGTGTTTGCAGGCATCTTTCTCAGTAGAAAGCATTTAAACTCCAAAACACACTGTGCCAAAAATTGGTCCACCCCAAGGATCCGGTCACCTGGAACAAACGGAGTAATACAGTGTACGCTGTTAGGTGTCAGGAGGATTGCCAGGATTTCTACATCAAGGAAACCAAACAACCTCTGACGAAGGGGATGGCAAAACACAGAAGCACTAACTCGTCAGGCCAGGACTCCATTTCTACATTTACACCCACAAGCCTCATCTTTCAATGATGAGTATGTACACATCTCGGATGGGGAGTCAAGGAGGCCATTGAGGTGAAAAGGGAAAGATCATCTCTGAATCGAAGAGGGGGCCTAAGGTTACATCTTTTGCCATCTTTCAATGCTGTGATTTCACCCATTCCTTCAACTCTCTGAATGGTACTTTATGGCCATTTATCAGTGGTTGTTGATAAATGGTCTTGACAATTTGCATATTAATCATCAAGGAACTCGCCAGACAGACCGTTGTTCATTCAGTGTGCTGGTTTCAGTTATTGTACAAATATGTACTGTTTATAAGACTGGGGAAACCTGCAGTCAGCTGAGACTGAAGAAGTCACTTGAATGACTAATGAAAACGCTAGGACCAGATGTACGGACTCAACCTTCTAGACTCATTTTAAAGATGGCTGCAATCAAAATTCAGTTTCTTTGGCTCACGTGACTCTTTACTTTTTATTGCTACCAAAATATCTTGTCTGTTATCAGTCTAAGCATCTCTCCTAAAAATGAAAAACTGAAAACATCTAGCTGGTTGCTCAGTGTGGGATGCAGCATCACCCTGTGGCCAGGGAGTAGACGCGCTGTAGTGTGGTATCATTTCCTGACACGGGTAAAGCAAAACTCATTTTAGTTTTGAGGTTTCTTTCACTATAAATTGCTCTAATATCTCACCAAGCTATTTTAAAACCTGCTTTGTCCATACTGAATTCAATTAGTGACTCTGTAACGGACTTGGAAAAAACAAAAACAAAAAACAAAGTGTCACTTGCAAGTACGTGTAAAGATTTTGCCAAAATTAATATTACTAGAAGACGAGGCTTTCGTTTTAGCATTATGCTAAAAATGACAGGGATTTAAACATTACGGAAATTATTCCAGGTAAAAACAATATAAAAAATAAAAATTAACAAATAAGTAGAAAATATCCAATATTCTTGTCTTTACCATTGCTTTTAAAAATATGTCGGGCACTTTATGAAAACTGATTTGCCCACTACCCCTCCTGTTGAACTTTGCTCCTGTTGTAAATGTTTCCAGCTGTACGCTCAACACCGGAAACTTTTCAAACAAAGTCGCACAATTTTGACGTCACGCAGGGGTCCTCCATGAAGCGCAGTCTCCACGTGAGTGTATCAACAGCGTGATGGTTGTCGTATAAACTCAGTCTGCAACTTGTTGTGTTTTTACAAAAGCCTAAGGTCTAGCAGTTCACCTGTATCATCAGGTAACCGGAAACGGGTCGATCCTACAGTGTTTCATGTGTTTTGCTAGTTTGATCCTTAAATATTTTTGTTTCAGCTGTAAGTTAGCTCCACTGAGTTCTTCCTCTTGCTTCAGTTATCAGCTCTTTGCGGATCTGGCTCCACCGCTTTTTTCACACTGTTTAAGTAGTATCTGCTTCTGTGTGATTTTTGTTATCGGACAGTTATTCTCTCTTTTAGGAACAAATAGAAGATGGCAACCGTACGTAAGAAGGTAGACAACCGGATACGAGTCCAGATAGAGAATGGAGTCGCTTTGCAGCACAGGACCTTGTTTGTTGTGGTGGGGGATCGTGGCAGAGATCAGGTAATCCCATCACTCCCCGCGCATTCAAGGCACATTAGCCTGCATCAGGAACAGTGGGCTTATTTTACCTGCAGGGTTGTGAATTTATGTGTGTCACCGAGCATTAAAACACAGTTGCCCCTCTCTGTGGTCCAGGTTGTAATCCTACATCACATGCTGTCTAAAGCTGCCGTGAGAGCCCGACCCTCGGTGCTCTGGTGCTATAAAAAAGACCTGGGATTCAGCAGGTGTGTGTTAGCTCACAGGAGAGAGGGTGTAATCTGCCAAATATTTAAACTTTCCCAAATCTGGGATTAAGGACAGTGTTTCTCATCACGCATCATCTCATTTGCAAAACAGCAATAGAAAGAAGCGCATGAAACAGCTGCAGAAGAAGATTAAAACTGGCACCTTGAACCTGAATCAGGACGACCCATTTGAACTCTTTGTTGCTGCAACCAACATCCGCTACTGTTACTACAACGAGACCCACAAGATCCTGGGAAACACCTACGGCATGTGCGTCTTACAGGTGAGTCTCTGCTCTGGTTTAAAAAAGATTTTAGAGTAAAATAAACCATTAGGCTTCTGGTACAATAGTGTGACATCTTTATTTGCTTTTCAAGATTCAAGATTCTTTATTTGTCATGTGCATAGTTATACAGGTATACAGTTTACCTAATTATTTGTCATATTGTTAATACTAAACATGGCCAAAGCTTCAATTAATGAAGTTAGCTGAGCCAAAAGCTGCAGACAGCTCTAAACACAGTTTCTTGTGCTCATGGATCCGTACAATGTCAGTGAGACTAGATATGCTTAATACGGTCGCTCTGACAATGAACCCGTCTGCTGTTCAAACCTTCTGTTTGGAAAGTGCAGCCAATCAGACGAAGGTTGGTTTAACGTGAAGGGCATCTAGATGCCTCGATGACCTAAGAGGTTAACGGATGCCCAGCATTTATCATCATTTGGAATATCTTCTAAACATCCCTGTTCATTTTTCTAAATGGTCTTTAAATTTTACCTTGTTTTGTTTTGTTTTTTCCTTTTAATGAACTTATGTTCTTGCTCCTTTCAAGCAAGAACATAAGTTCATTTGATTATATCACATTTGAGGAGGGGTGGGGTGGGGAGGTGCATCTGGTGTTTGATTTCTGTTGTTTCTCTTGTTACACAGGACTTTGAAGCCCTCACTCCTAACCTCTTAGCAAGAACTGTCGAGACTGTGGAAGGTGGCGGTATAGTGGTCATACTGCTCAGGACCATGAAGTCCCTGAAACAGCTGTATACAATGACTATGGTAAGGATTTAATTTATTATCAGATTTGTTTTGCTCTTCTTATGACATGAAACCCAGTGTGACTGACTTTCCCCCCCCTTTACCCCTTTTTCTCCCTCCAGGACGTGCACTCTCGATACAGGACCGAGGCTCATCAGGATGTGGTTGGAAGATTTAATGAGAGGTAGGTGGTAGGTAGAATTCATGGAGTTTGAAGTGTTTTTGCTCAGAGGAATGAAAATTGTCATATTAAAAATGTGGTTTTATTTTTGTGTTTTTAAGGTTCATTCTATCTTTGGCATCCTGCAAAAACTGTGTCGTCATTGATGACCAACTTAACATCCTGCCAATCTCCACCCACATGGCAAACATCAAGCCAGTCCCGCCAAAGACTCAGGTGCATTTTTTTTATTATTTAGTATAACAGTTTTTTTTTATTCAGCAGATAGTTGGCTGACAGAAAGCTTTATAGTGGTTATCCTGCACATGGCAGGATTATTTAATGGTTTAGATGTTGTTCTGCTTTTGTATATTTATGATTTCAGACTATTAACTTGCATAAAACAGACACCCAGGATTTATCGTCTGTACAATATGTAGGTTGCACTGACTTCTGTCCCTTTTGAAAAAAGACTAAAATTGTTTCTTACTTTATAAAAACCAGGCAGTCGTCTTTGAAAAAGACTTGGAGGGTTTTAAGGACCGGCATTTCTGGCTGCTCTGAAAAGAAGCAATGATAATGTTTTTCCTGCTGTTGCTTTGGATACTGTGCTGAAAGTCTCTAAAAAAATAAGTTCATATATAGGGAAAAAAAAAATACTGCATACAGTATGCTCCCTTCTGACTGGCTCTCTCATTCCCCTTCAGGAGGACGGTTTGCCTCCTCGAGAACAGGAGCTGAAGGATCTGAAGGAGTCCCTTCAGGACACTCAGCCAGTCGGCGTATTGGTGGATGCATGCAGAACTATGGATCAGGTCAGGGCCTTTTTAAATGCTACAGACACATTCACCTCCTATAACTGATTTCAAGTTAACTGCAATGTTATAGTTAAACAGTAAGTGGCAGATGTGCAGGTGTCCCAGTTGTTGTTTTGAAGGTTTGTGCTCTTCTATAGGCAAAAGCGGTGCTGAAATTTATTGAAGCAATATCAGAGAAGACGCTGAGGAGCACTGTGGCTCTGACTGCTGCCCGTGGTCGAGGCAAGTCTGCAGCTTTGGGGCTGGCTGTTGCTGGAGCTGTGGCTTTTGGGTATGGTTGACTTTTCTCAATGCTATTTTAAAATATCAGTTTTGTCTGTTTTTATTGTTCTCGCTATTCACCTCTCATTGTAACGTGTTTTTTTTTTTTTTAAGCTACTCTAATATCTTTGTAACATCACCAAGCCCGGACAACCTTCACACCATGTTTGAATTCATCTTCAAAGGCTTCGATGCACTGCAGTATCAGGTAGGCTTTGACTCTTCTCTGCTCCACTGATATCATGTGCACATGGTGAGCGCATACCGCTTCTTACTCCCATTTTAATGTGCAGGAGCATCTCGACTATGAAATCATCCAGTCTTTGAATCCAGAGTTCAACAAAGCAGTTGTGCGCGTGAACATCTTCAAAGAGCATCGGCAGACAATTCAGGTAAACAAGACTAATTTTTTAAAAAGAGGTGTCTTCTTTTACAATAAAAAATGAACTGTAGACCTGATCTGATCGCCACGGTACTGTGGCCCAACAGTATATCCACCCAGGTGATGCAGTGAAGCTGGGCCAGGCTGAACTGCTCGTCATCGACGAGGCCGCAGCAATCCCTCTTCCTCTTGTTAAGAAGCTGCTCGGGCCTTATCTGGTTTTCATGGCCTCCACCATCAACGGGTCAGTTAAAAACCTGAGTCATATTTATACACCACAAGATGTTAGTTAGTTTTCTCTAAGTCTGCTGTACTCATAAATGTAAATTGGTTATTGGTGTTGGTGTATTTAAATCTTCAACAAATTGATGGATTCTTATAAACTTAAATTTAATCCATTAAAAATACATAACAGCAGGTGCCAGTGTGTGAAAGCTGCCATGCATCCACACTATCTTGAATACAGTGGCTGAGATGCGCAGTGCTGTTCCACCTAATAATGTCCTATGTACGTGGTAAGGCACCGCAGAGGCGAGGAATCCTTGCAGGTGTTTGCATGCTATAGGGGGATATTTAAATTCACTTTGCACCTTTAGACTCACCATATGAAGGGTCATGCCCATGTCCTATTGTCAGAGAGAGGATCCCATTCACCAAAAGAAGGAAAGTACAAAGAAAAGAGACAACGTGGCCAGCGTCTGGATAAAACTCATCATTTTCCTCCTTACATCAAACCTCATCTCCTGAACAGAATTCGGGGCTATAACACACAAAAATGTGCATAAACATCCTTATTTAATCCCGATTGAGTCACTGACCTATTGTCAGTGCATCAGACAGGCGACCGTCCCATCTCCTGACAGCTGACAAGGTCCTGACTAAACAACAACAACAGCTGGTTATAAGCTAGCTTCATGCCAGCTAAGCGTGCCACCATAGCTATGTGGAGTCTACTGACATCTAGTGATGCGATGTTGCACACTGCACCTTAGGTTTTAAGGCATTGTACTTTGAAATCCTCACACAGATCAGGTTTTGTGGCTGGGATGCTCAGAGCACCCAGCACTGACACAAGGAAATGCAAATTGAGTGTTGAGCCAAGGCTTTTCAAAATGACTGAATCCAAAAACAAGCAACTTATACAGCACACCATGTGTTTTTGTGCAGTCGGTAAAACTGATTATATTTTGAATTAAAGGAGTAAAATCCATCATAATGTTCACAGTTCCAGCAGAACAGGCATCAAATCCTGGGACTTGATGTCCTTCTTTCTTTATCTTCAGTACTTGTTATTAATTATAATAACAAATTATACATTTTGATTGCTGTAAATAAGTTAATGCAATCGTACATTTCAGCTTTACACTGTAGCAATGTTGAATGAAGGGCTAAAATAATCCAATAAGGCACTGTTTATTTTATTTTTTAATCAAAACAAAAATGGAAGAAATGTCTTAAATGACATATTTTTGCTGAATTAGTTGAAAACCAGTTGAAAAGTGCACACACCTGACCTGCTCAGGCACAAGAAGCTGCAACCAGTAAATTTTAAAATGTTCGTGTTAATTTTTTTGGTATTTCTGCAGGTATGAAGGCACTGGGCGCTCTCTTTCCCTCAAGCTGATTCAGCAGCTGAGGCAGCAGAGCGCAGACAGCCAGCAGAGCATGTCTGCAGAGAACAGAACCACCAACACAGCCAGACTAGCAGCAGGTGAGGATCTCCGTCGCTCACCGTGTTTATATGTTCAGTGCATCTCTATCGCGTGACTCACTGCTGTTTACCCGTTTCCGTTCACAGCTCGTTCTCTCCACGAGGTTTCTCTGCACGAGTCCATTCGGTACTCTCCGGGAGACCCTGTAGAGAAGTGGCTGAATGAGATGCTCTGTCTAGACTGCCTCAACATTCCCAGGCTCATTTCCGGCTGCCCACTTCCACAAACATGTGAACTGTATCCTTTATGTTTCCCTAATAACCCCTCCCCTTAAAGTCAGGCTTCAGAAAATGCCCTTGACAGTTATTGATGGGATTGATGTATTATTGCATTATCTTAAAATACTGAATTTGATCACAGTTGAACTAAAACTAAAAAAAAAAAAAAAATTGCCAGATTTATAATCTGCGGTGCACATCTGAGATCTCTCCTACAGTCACTATGCAAGTTTGCATTTGTCCTTATCTAATGCTGTGCAGATACTATGTGAACAGAGACACACTGTTCTGTTACCACAAAGCGTCTGAGGCTTTCCTGCAAAGGTTGATGGCCCTCTATGTGGCATCGCACTACAAGGTGATTGTAGATTGAAGTCTCTTGAATTTTATGTATTTATTTTCGTTTTTCTTTCCCTTAAATCTACCGGCAGCGCAGTGTTGTCATTTTTGTGACTCATATTTTTCTTTGTCTCCAGAATTCCCCAAATGACCTGCAGTTGTTGTCCGACGCTCCGGCTCATCACCTCTTCTGCCTCCTGCCACCTGTTCCTCCCACACAGAACTCGCTACCCGAGGTCCTCGCTGTGGTGCAGGTACTGTAAAACACTCACGCACCCACTGTTTTAAATCATAAGCTGGGAAAGGAGTAGTTAATGAAATTTTACTTAATAGTTATTTATTACAAACAAATACAAATTTTGATAATTACGATTTTTTTTGCAAATAATTATATGGTCATTTTAAATCTTTGTAAGTGGTAAAGAGTGTGTAACAAGTCTATAAACTTTATTTGAATTTGTGTAGACTCTATTTTAAAGAGTGTATAGGTGGGCAGGTCAGATGGCCCTGGTATAAAGTAAGACTGTGAACCTGTAGTCCATATTTTGGTTCTGCTTCACTTGCTTTAGTTTTCTTTTTATATCACTTTCTCTACTGGTTTGGTTATGGTTTTTACAAACCATAACGTCTTGTGTAGGTTAAGAAATAGGTTGTGGTTTAGGTTAAGCTATTTTGAGTTGGGACTGAGACTGCCCTCACCATTGCCACTGCACGTGCATCAGAGGACTACTACAGGCTTAGGGCAGGGGTGTCAAACAATGAGGCTCGGGGGTCCAGAATCGGCCCTGTAAAGATTCCCATCTGGCCCACTGGATGGCTTTGGAAAATGTGAAGAACAGACATTTTGGACTTTTAATTGTATTTTCATACTTTTATTTATAGCGTTTCCTACTGATAAAGACCCTTCCTCTGGTCATTTATGCATGTGTGTGTATATACGTGTCTATATATATGTATGTGTGTGTATATATATATACACATACACGTGTGTGTGTGTGTATGTATGATTTGTCTATATTTTACACTTTTTACAATTTAAGCCCAAAGAGTTGTGCTGGGACTTTTTTTTCATTTCTGGCTCAAATCCGATCAGCAGTGAGCTGTGTGTGTGACCCGTGATGTGAAATTAGTTTGACATCCCTGGCTTACGGTTTTTTAATAGTGATTTGGTGTTGCTAGCTCTATGAATATCACTGTTGATTCCACTCATACATACATTTGCACCCTTTTGTCCCCCAGGTATGTCTGGAGGGGGAAATATCAAGACAGTCCATCCTCAACGGCCTGTCCAGAGGGAAGAAGGCCTCAGGCGACCTCATTCCCTGGACTGTCTCAGAGCAGGTACAAAAACTTTCAACAAAACCACTGCAGCTCATTCTTCTACAGTCCAGTAAAGACATTTTTAAACTAATACTGAATCCTCTACTCTTGTCACAGTTTCAAGACCCAGAGTTTGGCACCCTCTCAGGAGGTAGAGTGGTGCGCATTGCTGTTAATCCAGACTACCAAGGGGTAAGAATCTGTCACATTTTTCTTGATATACATTGTACTGAAATATTTCCACTGCAGTTGCTTTCCTCGGGGAATAAGAGTAGCGAGGAATGTCCTAAAGGGCAGTTTTCTCTGCAGGAACTGTCAAGCATTTTGTTTTTGTTTTGGGTGGCCCAAAGCTTCATTTGCGTTCCCACCAAAGCAAACTCCCCACGCTGAAATTCTTTCAGGGCTGTTTTTGGAAAGAAAGAAGTGCCTGTTCTGGGGTACATCTGAGCAGCCCTGAATAACTCCTAGGCTAAACTCAGTGAAGACAATAACAGCCAAAAATACCATTTTTAAAAAACCTAAAACCCATCAGCAGCTGTGTGAAGAACAACAGAATAAATAAAAAGAGATGATGTGATAAAAAAATACATGTTAGGAATTAACCTGGGGGGGTCCGTTACATCACATCACTGGGTTGTTGTTTTTGTTAAAGGCTCACGTGTAGATGCGGCTGTATCTATAATAATAATAATATAATAATGTGTATATATCAGTCCCTGTAGGGAAATTGCTTCTCTGCATTTAACCCATTCATCCAGTGATGCAGTGCACAGCCACCAATGCAGCGCCCGGGGAGCCGTGTGTAGGGACGGTACCTTCCTCAGGGTAGCCGTTCAGTTGAGTCGAACCTCCAACCTTCCGATCATGGCAACCACTCTACCTACTGAGCTATCCCTGCCCGGGCAGCTGACTAATTAGCCTAATCTCAGAGCGTCTTCTCTGAACACGAAACTTAATGTCCTGAAAGAACCTTTTAGCTCCCTGAAAAGTTTGTAGTTGTTAAAAACAAAAACATACAAAAATGAGGAAACGGCTGTCTATGCATTTAAATTAAGCTGAGGCTTGGGTGAGATATTGTTACACTCCTCAGGTGAGTACAGACTTCAGTGCTGAGCTTGCAGCATTTATTTTTTTTTTTAAACCTGTCAGTGCATGAATTCCACGATGACATGATTCAGAGGGAAAAGCCGTTTATTGTTTTCCTTTGTTTGTTTTTTTAAGGCTTTGGCTTTACTGTGTAAGCAAAAGAAATCTCAACATGACAGAGGAATGTTTGCCCTTCAGGAAGTTTGTGAACTCTTGCTTTTGTTGGCATAGTTACAGTTAATTTAAATAATCGACCTGTCCACCAGATGGGCTATGGCTCCAGAGCTCTCCAGCTGCTGCAGATGTACTACGAGGGCAAGTTTCCCACGATGGATGAGCGCACACACTCAAACCACAATGAAATCACCTCGGTCAGCAGTGAGGTAAGACACCGGTGTTTTCAGCAACATCTGATAGACATTATTTCCCCCCTAAAGTGTAACCAGAGTGAACCTTGTTCTGGTTTGTTGTGCAGGCTGTGAGTCTTCTGGAGGAGGTGATCACTCCACGCAAGGAGCTCCCTCCTCTTCTGCTGAAGCTGAGTGAGAGGAGGGCAGAGAAACTGGACTACTTAGGAGTTTCCTATGGCCTGACTGCACAGCTGCTTAAGTGAGATGGCTTAACATGAAGTAAAGGGGGTAGGGTTGAATCTTTTGGAAGTATATAAAAAATAAATCTGTTTTCAACCACAACAGGTTCTGGAAGAAGGCAGGATATATTCCAGTTTACTTGAGACAAACCCCGGTATGTACCACTTAGTCACTTTTTCATGCTTTTTGTTCTTGTTGTTGCTTTCTGTGTGTTGTGCTGCTGCAATTACTGGCGTGTGCGGTTGTATCTAGAATGACCTTACAGGAGAGCACTCCTGTGTGATGCTGAAGGAGCTAAATACAGATGAGAACCCGGAGCAGAGCCAGTGGCTTACTGCCTTCTCAAAAGGTGAACATGCTTACACTGTCTCAGGAGAAGTGGTGTGCTCAAGCTTGTCAGGCTCCTCTAGAACTATTCTCCTTCCTCAGATTTTCGTCGGCGCTTCCTGTCTCTGCTCTCCTACCAGTTCAGCAGCTTTCATCCGAGTCTGGCACTGAGCATTTTGCAGAATAAGAAGTCAAAGGAGAATACCAGCGGTAAGAGTCTTCTGTTTAAAACACCCTGATCTGATTTCTCCAGCGTAGACCTCACCCTGATCTGACTTGTCTCTCATCATTACAGTTCTCAGCAGCTCAGAGCTGGCGGCTCACTTCAGCCCTTACGACCTCAAACGTCTGGAGCTATATTCGCGGAGCATGGTGGATTACCACCTCATCATGGACCTGGTCCCAACGGTGGCACGCGTGTTCTTCCTCAAGCAGCTCGGCGATATGTCTCTCTCAGCAGCACAGTGTGTACGTTTCCATCAACATTTTGTATGACAGGTGTCCCTCCGATGCAGCGGATTCCTCTGTTTAAGACGTTAACTGGCTGATGTCCGCTCTGCTCTAGGCGTCGCTGCTGGGAATTGGACTGCAGCATAAGTCTGTGGATCAGCTGGAAAAGGAAATTGAGCTTCCAAGCTCACAGCTCATGGGCCTCTTCAACCGCGTCATCCGTAAATTTGTGCAAGTAAGTTGCCAATAATTGTTAAGTCATACAGAAAAACCTCACTTAAGCATGATGTACAACTCGCTGTTAATTAAAGCAGATGCAATAAGGCTGTCACTTCGTATCGTTTCATTCTTACTGCACTAGCTCTCCACCAGCATCCAAGAGAAAGCAATTGAAGCACAGATGACAACAACTAAAGACGTTTCAATGGAGCCAACCGTCAGAAGCCTCAATGAAGATCTGGTATGTGTGCTAAATTATTTCTGATGATTAGCTGGTGCTGGAATAATTTACTTCAGGTTATTACTATTAAAATAAAAATTCAAATTCTTATTAAAATGGTTAAAAAGACAAAGGTTATATTAACATTTTGGTTATTACATTGAAATGTTATGTGGTGCTGTCATGACTATTTTATAGCATTATTTGTGTAGTGGTTAACACATTTGCATTACATGCAAAAGATCATTGGTTTGACAGCAGGAGACACTAATCCAGCCTCAGGGGTCATAAGCTGGTGTTACTCCATCACAAGGGAGCAGCAGAAAGTTCCTGCTTCATTTTATGCTATCGTTTATGCGTTTAATGACTCGCCTCATCCGCAGTTCGTGTCGTGCTTCAATTTCAGGCAACAGTTTTTGGGTTTATGCCACATTATTTTATTGTTTCACTTACTTGAGAGGAAACAAAGGAAAAAAAGTGTTGTTTTTTTTTCTTTTTTTCTTCCCCTAACCACAGCCATGAAAATGATCTTATCATGAGCTGAGAGTAAACTCGTTATTCTGATCTCGTTGGCCTTTTATGCTCGTTTATGGCTTCACATTTTTATTCATGGTCTCTTCTGGAAGCAGCTTTGCATGCTCTGCAGCTTTAGCGCCCTTCCTCCTCCGTATGCCAGCTCGCTTCTGATTGGCTGAAAGTTTGAAGAGCAGGTGGATGGAGCTGCTGCGCTTGTAAAGCTGTTTCTCTGTATTACAAAAAACAACCACAAAAACCCCCCACAGTGTTTATATGTCAACTCTCAGTTTCAGATATGTTACACCCCTACATTTTATAGATACTACTGAAGAAGGAATTATGTTGCAGCTTTACGCCTAATACTGTATCAGATTCAAACAAAGTTTTTTTTCCCCTCTATATTCATAGAATGAAGCAGCAAAGGAGTTTGAGGAGAGACACAAACAAGATGTGGAAAAAGTAAAGGAAATGGATCTGGAACAGTGAGTATCGGGTCTGAAGGGCGGCCTTGGCCATTAATTTTTTTTTTAATGAGACCAGTATTTAATGTAGCTGTCTTTTTGTATTTTTAGGTACAAGATTCGTGGAGACGATGAGGAGTGGGACCAGGTGCTGAAGAAAGCAGGGAGCACAGCTATCGTCAGCATAAAAAGGTAGTGTTAGTTACAGTCTTAGGTAAGAAATCTAGCGTTCATTTGTTGTAAAAGCTTGTTTTTAATGAAGACCTGCTTCCAACAGTGACAAGAAGAGGAAATGGGAAGGAGGAACCCCCATAGCGAGCAATGGAGCTCCCCAACACGGAAAACTAAAAAAGAAGGAAACGCAACACGGAAAATTCAAGAAGAACAAGCACGGAAAATTTGGAAAGAAGGCGTGACAGTGAAGTGGACACAGTATTGACAAAACTACATGTGTGATCTTGAGAATTTGGGATATCTTCAACTGAGTTGTAAGCCTATGAGTGTAACTATAAGATTGGATAGTCTCTTTTTATTATTATTATTATTTTTTTTTATTTTTTTTTTATTCTGCTTTTGTATGCTGTCACCTGCTTTAAGAACAATTTTGCTCCTCTTGACTGTGTAACACTGCACAGATACTGTCAACACCACAAACCATCACACTTCAGCCTGATTAAATAAAAAGTTATGATTTACTTTCCACTTACGTTAACCATTTTACAGCGAGGGTTTCTGTAAATCCTTGTTAAATAGTCACTTTTTTTTTAAAAAATTAGAACTTGAGGTATGTAGTTGGCTTTTGGCTCAGATGATCCAGTCACTTGAAAAGCCGAGGATGTAAGTCATTCCACTTCTCTCTAAGCTGCTGCTTCACAGTCTCTGGTCCAAAGATGCAGTCTATGGCCTGCTGAGAGAGCTTCCACATGGCTTCACGACTGAGACCAAATGTGGAAGCTGCCAGCTGATATTCCTGAGACAACTCCGTACAGAAGACTCCTTTATCGTCGGTCTGGAATGTAAAAAAACAAAAAGAACACCACCCATTCGATTTTTTTCCCCCTTTCCTCCTACAAGTCTCAGTAGATCTTTTTTGTTCAAGTTGAAACATCTTCCTACTCTGTCACTCTAAAAGAAAAACTACATCCACCGACACCTGTGACAGGATATTAATGCTGTGATTATTTTGTGGTTGTGTCAACAGACAGTAGAAAAGACGTAGTAATGTCAGCATCAGTGTTTTACTTGTAGGCAAATATTTTGAAGCCTACACAGAACCAGTTCAAAGAGGACCTATGTGTTTTCTTCTTTTCTGTTATTTGTATAAACACTGCTATAAAGGTGGCTGGTTATATTAAACATGGCAAGCTCAGACATTAGACTGCTCTGAAAAGTACGGTTTACAGTTTTTTCCCCTAATTGGCTCCCATCGATGTTTAGACGATTGAAGCCCAACGCTCTAGCTCAGGGCACAGAAGCTCCACCCACCTGCTGTCCAAACCCTGTCTTTGAGAGGGGCAGCCAGTTAGAATAAAAGATGGCTTAAATGGAGTGTAGCTAAAGCTGCTTGTTTCAGTCGATGAATTCAGCTGTTGCAGAAGGCTGAGCGTAAGGAAAAGACTATTTTGAATAGAATTTAGCCTAATGTGGTAATAAAAAAAACAACATTAAAAAGAAGAACACACGGGAAACTTACACAAAGTACAGTTGGGTGTCCCAGCTCGTACCAGTACTTGAAATGATGTTTGGAGTAACACGGCACAGTGTTGCCTTTCACATTTGATGTCAGGCACAGCTCTACAGATAAAAATAAAAAAATCCTATCAACATGAAAAGTTCTGATCGTCCATCAAACAAGACACACAAGAGCTCAAACCACCACCGCAAGGCAGCTCACTATCAGGGGAAAATTTATATTGAAATACTGAGTATTATATGTTATTAATATTCTTTTTTTTCTCTTTAAGTTGGTAGTGCAGTCAAGATCCGATAAGGGAAGCATGACAGATGTTCACTTTGATTACACAAACACGCAGGAGCAGGTAATGATTAATATGCATTAATTTATAAATAACTGGGCACATGAAAAGGTGAAACACAAATGTGAGGTCAGAAGTCAAATGTGACATGATATTTGGATAAAAATTATTATGTAATATTAGAATCCTTATAATATTCCCTATAGGCCTATATGCTGTCAATGCAAACAATGGAAGTATAAAATACACGTTTAAGTAGCTCTATAGCATTTTTATCACTCTGATATTCAGATCAGTCTATTGTAAATGCTACGCTATGATTTACCTCGACTTTCAGTGACGTGAGCCTAGCTATATTTTTATTTTGTAAGTGTCACTGACAAGATGTGGACCGGCAGATGTGGGTGTGTCTGCATTCCTTATTTTCCCCCCACGCTTTAAATTTATGACTTTTCAGACTGAAACTGCATCAGTAGCAAAAAGCCTCAGTGTGATCCTGCAGCACAGGAGAAGTGTGCATGCGAGGCATAAATGCGATTTAAAAATTCACAAATTTTAAAATGAAAACATCTTAGTGTGTATGCTGCGTCACCTATTGGTATCTTTTTCTGGACCACTTTGTCAACGACGCTTTGAGATCCACCCACTTGAGGATGTAAAAAGGTGCCATGACCAATTCTGTCAGGAGGAAGACTCAACAGCAAGTCTGATTCATCCAGCTGTGATGGAATCTGTAACAACATTTAATGACATCACCCTTGTGAAAAATATAACTAAAGTCAAATTATTATTATTTTTATTTAAGTGTGCTATTCATACTTCTGAGAGGTGCAGTGACAACTTCAGCCCAGAGTTTTTGGCCTTCTGTAGGGCGGGAAGCAGATCTTTGCCATGGCCCACCTTAAAATGAAAGCTACATTAGCATGTGAAATATTCAGACATGGTCCTACTAATAAATAAATGGGACTTAATGACATACAGTTTAAATCATTTTTAAAAAATCAAACTCTTGTGCTCAACAGAGGTTATTTGAGATGACCAGTTTAACAACTTGTCTTTGTCACCCTGGAAAACACCACTCCCACCAGAATAGATATACTTCATCACAAAAAAAAAAATAGGTGACCAATCCTATTATGGGTCAAATAGACCCAAACAGTGCCAGTAAGACACGGAGAGTAACTGGATCTGTAGCTATTAGTACAAAGCCACCATAGTACCAAACTGTCAGACAAACCGTTGGATCTCCACTGAGGTCAACTCCCACCACTAAACCATCATATGACAGCATGAACTCCTCAGCCAAATTCACCGTCTCAAAGGCAACTTCAGTCCCATTCCTGCGGTCAATGGCTACCAGAAACCTTCAAGATGAATAATATTGAGAATCATGGACCACTGTGGTCAGTGACGCAGCCACAGCTCATAAGACAAATCTGTGGACTTGCACACTGCTGAGTAAACCTACTTGACATCAATGTCCACTCCCTCCTCCTTACACTTCTGGATGGCTTTGATGACCGTTTCAATGTAAGTCTTCTTTGTCAGTCCTACCAACACAAACATATCAAAATAGTTCATGATGAAAAAAAAACAAAAACAAAAGAAGCAAATAAAAGATCTGGAGGTGAAGTGCTGAACTCACACTTGCTAGCCGTTCGCTGAAACGCTCAATATGAGAAGGCGGTGGCATACAGAAGCACATTTACAGAATTGGTATTATTTTCCAAAAACCTATGAACTTAATTGCATTTTTCTGTATTACTATTGTTTCAGTTATATATTAGTTGAGTAAGATATATTTTAAGTAACACTTTTTAATCCAGAACACTCAGTATATATTTTTTCATTGCTGGATTCAGCACAGTCAGGCCTTAACAGCAAACCCAGGTTGGCGTTTCTGTGATGGTCGCAGTCAGAACTGTCTGAACTCAGTACTTTAGATTAGTTTTCTGCCTATTGTACCTTTGTGTTTATCAGTGCTAATAATAAGACAAGAATTGCTACACTTTGAATAATTTAAATTAATTAATTATTGAACTTAATAACTAAATCATTAGTCTGGTTGCCTCTACAATCATAGGTATACAAGGCTGAAAAGGACAGGAGAACTCACTGCTTGGCAGGGCACCCTGTACTGTGTGCCAGCCACCTTTACCTTCACCTTACCTGTATCTCTCTCTTCCCGTGGTGTGCTTCTTAGCTCTAAATATTTGACACCATCAGCTGCAAACTCTTTGATAACATCTGTAGCTACCTGGCAGGAAGACAAAAACACCAGTTACTGATAAATATCCTCAGAAACGCTTTGATTAAAAGAAACTTGACACTGTTTTGAGTCAGGCCTTACCATCAGGATATCCTCCTCAGTGTCCACCAACTTGTGGATGACCCTGAAGACTTCAAAGCACCTGCAGAAACCCAAGGACGCGGTGTTTTAATAGAATAGAATAGAATAATCCTTTAATTGTCCCACAAGGGGAAATTTGGGGGGAATCTTAACCCTTTTAGCAACGTCTCCCAGACAGCTCATTCTGTCCACTTAAATTTAACTCAACACGTGCTTTTTCTTGTCTTTTCTTTTTCTTTCTTTCTTTCTTTTTTTTATCAACTAGAAAGTAGGGTTTAAACCCTGCTGGATTTCACATGAAATTGTGAATGAATTACAGACGCACTCTTCCAGAGTCCTCCGCTGTCCTTTGCCGATGGCAGTCATGCTGTGTTCAATGTTGAGATGTGGCTTTCGGCTGATGAGCTTCTGGATGGTTTCCGCGCTGACAGAACCATTGAGGTGAGCGTGAAGCTCCTGGTAACAGTCAAAACGCTGACGTTAGCATTTAGTTAGCTAACACGAGCAATCGCCCCTACTCTTTATAAATACCTTCAAATTACTCATTTTATAAGCCACTGTTGTTCACGTTAGGCGGTTGACTTACCACTTTCGGCAGCTCCCGATAAAAGACAGCATCATTGTCCATCACAAAGTAAAAACACTCCGCGAGCAAGTCCCTGCGCTCCTACCTGTTTCCCGCTTTTTCAAACCTTTGTTTTCAGTCTACATTTGCCCGGAACACCATCAGTGCAACCATGAAATAATCCCCCGGCTGCTGCGGCAGCGGTCAGGGTTCCGCTAAAGACTTTCTTTCTATAGCTTTGTATTTCCTCCTTTCTTCATTTCCTTTTATGGTAAAATTTAGAACCACAAACGTCAATTTGACAGCAGAACATTGTTATCTGATTGGAGAGTAATTTCAAATGATTTTAACTGTTATCTTACCCTCCTTAGATGTGTCAGCTGTCGGTATTGTTATAGCTAATTGTATTCTCTTTCATCACTTCATGGCAATATTTCATTATTCAAGATAGTGGCAATATAAAACAAATTTGTGGTCATTAAAATATACTCAGAGGATCGAGTGCCTATTTCTGAATGGAAAATAACAGACATAAGCAGTGCTGTATATATGCATTTAAAGAAATTTAGCTTCTGTGGAGGGAATATCTTTTTTGTATGGCATGTAGATTTTTTTTTCCCAAAAGAAGAGTAGTTTATTATTGTTGCATAGATAATGAGTAAAAGTCTTCAAATACATCCATCAAAATAGAAAATAACAATTTACAATTTAAAAACTGTTAAACTTTTCATATAATTTTAAAAGAATGTTAAAAAAAAATTTTTTTAGTTTTTTTTTTTTTATTGTTGAAAACGACAGTACAGTACAAGTATTAACATTCTCTGTTTTTCTTTCTCACAAAATCCTGATAGTTTGCTCAAATCCAAAAGATTTGTCTGATGAATCATTTTAGGACGTAAGATGAAAATCTTTTTCCTTTTCGTCTCATGGGATGAAAACGTAGTCATAAAACATTTAATATCATACAAGAGAAAAAAGATAAAGTTGGATAATTATCATTCTTTCTTTGAAATTTTGTCCTTTAAGCAAAATAATCCAACATTCATGCAAAAATTGTGTACCTGATATCATTAGAAGGAAACCCCCCCCCAGAAAAAGACAGCAATGTATCAAAACTGCAATTCTACTATTGAAGCATCTTTCAGTTTTAAACAGATTCAGTCAGCTGATTCAAATTAAGTTACTTTTTACAGGCTGGTGAAATTGAAAGGACACTACCTTTATGTTAAGGATATTGATGTAAAGACGTGGAAACATGTCAAGGCACTGGTTCTGAGGCAGCACTGTGTTCTAAGGACAGACTTGTTGATGACAGTTAATCAATCACTCTGGATAACAAAGTGCAAGAAGTTGAGATGAGACAAACCTGATGGCCCCACTCGACTGAGAAAGTCACTGCAGTCTGAGCAACCCAATGTTTGCTAAAAAAGCACAATGAAAACAGTATTTTTTTTGAATTTTGCCAAATTATACAGTCCTTGTGAGGTTGTTTTTTTTTTTAATTCCAGAGTTATGGTCTCAGTGGTCAAAATGAAAAAAAAGGATCTATATTGTGTCTGTTTTGCCAGATCCCTCATTGTCTTTTTCCCATCCCTTGGGTGATATGCTGAAGCCACTCTTTCAACATCTGAAAACTTGGTCGGGCGGCAGGATCCAGGTTCCAGCACTGTTTCATGATGTTATACACGACTTCAGGACACCCGTCAGGACAGTCCATTTTGTAGCCTTTCTCCACTCGGGGCACTACATCCTTTAATGGCTACGGAAAAGACCAGATTTGTTTGTTGAATATTTTGGTCCTATAAATCTGAGGCTATGCTCATAACACACATATGATTGTTTGAAAGAAATCACAAAGTACTATCAGTTTTTATATTAAAATAAAAACATGTAATCGTTTTCCTAATCCAAAGCTGTTATTATAGCATATTTCTTTGCACAAAAACAAACTGATACTTACGATTCTTGGATAAGGGACTCGGCCAAAAGAATAAATCTCCCACAGCAAAATACCATAGCTCCAAACATCTGATTTGGTGGAAAATTTCTAATGACAAATGAAAACAATGAAAAAAAAAGGATATTAAGAGTTTATTTCACTGAGTTTTGGATACACAAACTACGCGCGGCAAAGCACACGGCTCAGAGCAGCTCTACAGCAGCGCACCTTTTCTCTCAGTGCTTCAGGTGCCGTCCACTTCACGGGGAGCTTAGCGGTATCCTGAGTGGAAGAGGCCTCTTTGGTCAAGCCAAAGTCACTGACTTTAGCCATGTTGTCCTCTGACACGAGAACATTTCGTGCGGCTAAGTCTCGGTGAACAAAGTTATTGGTCTCCAGATACGCCATGGCTTCACAAACGTCTCTGTGAAAGTAAAAGAAAGAGTAACAAACGCCGGGCTCAGGCGTGTGCCGAATCAGACTTTTGTCACAGCACAAAGATTAAACATAAATAAATGAAACTACTATAACTGATTTCTACAATTCAGTGGGAAGATAAAAGAGCCCTTTAAGATAAGAAAATAACCTTTTTTCTGCTAACCATGTTGTCTTTAGGCTAGATGGTCCTTCAAAGAACACCTAATATAGATTTAAATTTGAATAAACATCAACCACAACTTTAACCTCTTATCTATAGATTCATGAGATATAATCTGCTCTTTGTGCTGTAAAATACACCCCTCTTTACAGCTGAATTTCCTTCCTCTCTGATCACTAGCTATTGCAACACCACTCTGCTAATACTAATATAGCATAAAACACAAAGATATCAATAGAATAACTGCTGAAATTGTGGTTTGCTGCAGAAATACTCACAATGCAAAATGTAGGAGAGCTTCTCCACCAAGTACTGTCCGGCCTCTAGACCGTAAATAGTCAACCAAACAGCCCTAAAAACAAGAACAACAAAAGCATATTATATGTTACTATACGGAATATTCACCACATCGGGAGATTATCAGACAGTCAGCCACCTACCTTGGCCATATACTCAGTAACTATAAAAAGACTTCCGTTCTCCTCCACAATCACTCCAAGCAGCTGTACCAAGTTATCGTGCCGTAGTTGCCTGACGGAGGGGACAAGCAGAGGAGTCGGTATGCGTCCATTTATGTTTCTAAAAACACGCCAAAACAAATGTTTCATTTCCTTACGTCATGACAGAAGCCTCTGCAATGAAGGCCTGCGCTGTGGCGTCATTTTTGATGCACTTCACAGCTACTTTGGTCCCTCTGTAGTCTCCCACCATGACATCTGAATAATCACAAGCAATGAACTGATCAGTGAAGCTGCCCTTATACGATCCCAAACCAACAGTAAGACAGCAATGCGGCACATGACATGTTCACAACAGTTAGATTTCAACAGTTTTCTAACTTTTTATGTTGATTACAAGTAGAAGAACTGTCCAAATATGAACCTCATGACACAATCTCGTGGTTTTTAGAGTAATGAAATGAAATTTAGTGATTCTGTGATGAGGAAGATTCAATATTTAGGGCTGAAATGTCCTTTTTAGGCAAATTCTTTTATACAAAAATGCAGAATATAATGCGCTCAATCTTTATACTGGTCTGATTTCTGTTTCATGCAATAAATTAAGTCTGGGGCCTTCACTGTGGAGTTTAAGCTCATCTTAAGTAATCATGAACCATAATCTACTCACCTCCAAATTCTCCTTTTCCAATAACCTGCTGCAGCTTCAGGTCTTTTCTGCTCAATGACCAGCCACCTGTTCATTATTGAAAGTAGAAACAGAATTCAGCTGAGACACAAACAAGCTTTTAATCATGGAGAACAATAAATAAAATAAAATGACAATATTAATAAAAATCTACAGTGTCGCTGCTGCATGAGTCACAAGGAACTAGCGAGCTTACTCCTGGAAAATTCATCCTGCGCCGCCACCGTCCCTTCCTCCAGCTTTGGCTTGATTAGTTTGGTGCAGAGGCCATCAGCATCTTTGGTGTAGTGCTACATAGAAAGGAGATAAAATACAGTGCACACGGGCTCATAAGAGCAAAGGAACTTTTACCGTGACAGAAACTGTCAGAACCACATTCAGAGCTTCAAAGCAGCTTTAGGATTTTAGAAAAAAAAAATCCCCTTTATTTATTTGTAGAAAAAAGCTCAAACCAATTTGAATAACAACTTTCACTATGCATCAGTCATGTTTTAGAGGATTGGTTCAGAGCACCTAATGAGTACTGCTGTGGGTTTCGCTGCTTGTGGGTGCTGTAACTGTATTTTAAAAGAAACTGAAGCTTAAAGTTCAAAACTTTGTGAACTTGAAGCTTCTGTAAAAAACGCGTGTAAAACTCATTGAGTAATGTATCCCAGTGACCAAAAGAGGGCTGCCTGGTCAAATAAGTTCAAAACCACATGTAGTAGCTGACTGAAAAGCTTCAGTCGGCCATAACTTACACATACACATCTATTTTACTGTGCACAATAAATAGTATGTTGCTGTTCAAAATAAGCATTTCACACAGGAAAAGCAGTCATTTTGAGAGTAAAGGCCTAGTATCTGTTTGAGGTTGGAACTCTGAACCTCAGCATACTGTTCACTTCCTCTTTGATACTTCCTGTTCATTATATGTTCCAGGAACTGCACAGACTCTCTGAAGTAGCACAGTAACACAGGGAGGCTAAAACATGCTTACAGTAGACTGATGCTCAATATAGCCTATAGCCTAGCAAATATCAGAAACACTTTGTTTCATTTATTAATCAAAGCCCAAATTGCACCTTACCTCTACAAGCTGCATGAGGTTTTCAAAATAAACCTCTTCATCGATGGTGAGCTTGCCGTTGTGGTAGATGATGCGATAGTGCTCCACTTTACCATCGCAGCTCACACACAGAGTGTAGTCGCCAGGGAAGTTAGTGCTCTCCCGCACCAAGAACAGGCCTGTCTCAGGGGGGTTGAGCAACCGCTCCGCCTGATCCCGAGTTATCTTGCCATGAAACCATCTGGTAGAAGAGGTAGCCAGAAATCAGCAGACCAAAAAAACAAAACAAAACAAAAAAAACCCCAAAACAAAACCAACAGATCATCCCAGCATGAAATATCCGATCACAACATATAGACTGTGCCAGCATTCATTCTACTGTGTGCATCAATCATTAAAAAGCATTATTAGTTTAATGACTTCCTCCTATTTTACCCACATGGATCCAGTCATTCTTTAACCAGGTCTTTTAAAGCCAGACATGGTTTGATTGTGCATCTCATTTTACGCTTGTCTTTTTATTTTAGTTGTTACACTGTCACTTAATACATATATATATATTGCATTTGGGAGAAACAACTGCAAGCTGTAAGTCATGGCACTAGTGTCTGCTGAACAGATTACATTTATTATTTAAAAACTTTTTTGAATTTGCGCATCATGGTTTATTAGCGTAACCGCTATATTAATTATTAATTAATATTAATTATAAATAACCACATTCAGTCAACTAACTGGTTCTCTCAGCACATTCTTACAAAACACTTACAAAAAACTGCCTTAAAATTTAGCTGGTTTATCAAAGGGAAATTATACAACCAGGCCTTAATGTCAAACTTTCTTTCTCTCGCGCTGACAGGTGTGTTTTGCTCATAGGTTTGTAGCTTCCTGGTACTGGCTGAGTGCTATGTGGTCTGTGTATGCGTGTATGCATTTGCCAGATGAAGGTCAAAACAAAAGTGTTCATTCTAAGAGTGCTGAAGTGGATTTTTTTTCAACAAGTGAAGCTGAAGGTAAATTTTAGCTACTTTACTATTTATCCATTTTCCCACGTTCCTCACTATTTGAAATGATGCCCAATCCCAATTTCAGAGCTTTTAAATCAGACAACACGTGCAAAGGCAGGAAAAGCTAAATCAGCCTTCCTAACACAGAATAAGGGGATATTTGTCGCTGATTATTTCTTTAGTCTTTGAAAAATTTTCATCTTTCCGCGTTTAATCAACCTCACAATGTTATCACAAACCTTAAATGGGGCTTTAATGCAAATTAAACAACTACTGCCATCATCATCCAGATATATAGATTAGGGTGATTTGCGTATCCACTGCGACCAGTTATACAACAGAGGCTGTCACATATTTAAATGTGGTTTTTGGAATGTACAGTGTATCCATTTGCACTTGGCTCCATAAAAAAAATTGCATTTAAATATCAAACAGTAAAGCTTGTTGGAAAGCTTTTCTTTACAGACACAGAAGTAGTGTCCCTCTGAGCTGGAAAGAAACTATCATTATAAGCAGTTTTCCTTTCAGTTCTGTATTACGGGATGTCATCTTAGCTTGTAATACAGAACTTTTTAAAGTCAAGATCCCTTTTCAGCAGTTTAAGCTGATATTTATTACTGTTAATATTTACTAAGAACTGCACATTACATGAGAGTTGGTTTACTTTTACTCATTTCCATTTCCACTCATTTTAAAGCATGCTTCGTTATGTTTTTTTATAAAGCATCTATGAATGAGATATCACATTTCTGGAAGCATGCATATACATAGTAACAGATGATTTATGCTCACTCCTAGGCACCCTATGCTAATGGAACATTTATATCATCTTGTTTGGTTTTTGGTACAGTTCAATTTGACTCGAAGCTTATCGGCAAGTGCTCTCTAAATAAAGCTGGCATTGATACATATGCACACGCCTGCAGCAGCAACCCATGACGTGGACAAGTGGGGAGATTTTTTAGATTACTTTAGTCTGAAATAGAAAAGAAACAACAGGAAACTGTGCAGAGTTCATGCAAACCTGAGGTGGAAGCAGACAGACGTGCACTGCAATTACAACACACCCCGACCAAACTGTGGTCTCCATTCACACAACTACTGTGCAATTGCCACGACAAATAGGCCATCAGCCTTCTGCAACCACACAGCCATAGAAAGAGGGCGAAGTCAAGCTATTTTAAACACTGCTGCAAACACCGCACAAAGATGGTGTGGTGGCAAGAGATACAGAGAAAAGATGTATTAGTTGCTCATGAGAATCTATATACTTACGGCATTAGACTCAGCTTCCCCCCAGTTTTCACACCTTCCCTTTTCTGGACATAGTTGGCTGGGATCGTTCCCTCGCGGCCTGCAGAATTTTTAGCCTTGTACCAGTTTGGATCCTGAAATGCAAAAAGTTTACTGAGCGACGCTGCATGGCATCAAACACAGAGCTGCATGTTCATAGAAACACAGGCAACAAAAAAGAAATATTACCTTTGTGACAATAATGATAGTCAACACATCTCCTTTGTTAAAGGGTAGGTCCTGCTCTGTTGTGCCTTTGAAGTTGTACCTGGCCACACACTCTGTGCCCTGCGGCCATGGATTCTATAGAAGTAAGGGGCCGGTCATTATTTTAGTAAAAATCCATATTTTTTTAATTTGTGCTTCCAATTTTTGACATACACCACCGGCTTACCTGGACCTCTGTCATGGTGAGGCGGTTCGATCCTCTCACAGGTAAGGTTTGCTAGCTCCTACCATTAGAGCAAGTAAAAACACACGCACACGCAGTACCTGTGAAAGGGAGCAGAAGTGTGACTAGGATGTCCCCCCTGTTTATTGATACTGACCCGACCGCAAGTAAATTCTCAGGAAGATAATGAATTTGTGGTTTCGCTGTGCGGGGGCACATGGTAATTCAAAGCAGGCTCGCAAACCATTATCTCACAGCACACTAGAGTAACATCAGATCAGACAGTGTCGGTAAAAATAACTCGCTCAGACAGAAAGCAGAACTAACTGGTCTTCTTTTTTTAACACACTTTCACAACTAGTGCATAATGTTTCCATGACGCAGGAAAACAGTGCAAATATAAAGAAGCTCTTTCACTGTAGAATATTTCATATAAAGTAAGAAATGCACACAAAATAAGAGATAAAGAGACCAAAATGCAACCCACTCCCTACTTTGTATTTCATGTGAAAACCTAGCTCGGTCTGACCTAAAATAAGGCACACACTGGTTCTCCATCTTAAACTCAATGACTGGGCCTTGTAGGAATCAAGATAGCTCTCTTCCAACCCTGGAATGCAAACTTGTGGTGAGATCTGACCAGGCCCCAGAGACTCATCCAGCCCGGCATTACTTTATGTCAATAAAGCAGCCACTGTGACAGTAACCTTAAGCCTGAGTAACCCTGGGGCCTGTGTTTCCATGATACACACACACATACACACACACAACCAATCAGAGCAAAGACATCATAGTTAAATGATGACCTACAGATTAAGTTATGCTCCACATCCTCCCTCTCTCTTTCCCCCCAAACCCCACTTCCTCTCTTGCTCTATCGGTTCCCAGGAAGAAGTGGCAGGGCTCAAATGGTCCAAGCTCAGGGAAAATCCTGGCTCTGATAAACTGTCACTTTACATGAGGTCACATCCTTTGACATGTCCACTGCATGTGCAGTCAACTTCCTGTACGACATCCCAAATTCTGAATACAGCAAATTTAGGGTGGGGTGCTTAGAAACATGATAAATGAAACAGATCCAGATTCTTCCATCTGGTGTCTTTTTCTGTTTAAATAAATAGCCCGCCATTTCTCAGACAAGCGTGTGTCTAAAAACTATCATGAGAATGTCATCACACCGCACCATGGGGATGTGATGGATGTTGTCCCATATGGAGTAGTGCAGCTGTCTCCTGTATCAAGGGACAAAACTATCTGGACACATTTCCCACACCGTAAAATCCAGCAAGAACACCCCCACTCTGCTTACCCCAGCCCATCTCTACAAGGAGCAGGCAGTCAAAGAAAGGCAAAGATAACCAAACTGCTGCGGGTCAGTTATTTTTGCGCAGTTGTGTTTAACTGTGTGCAGTAGTGCGGTGTGCTTTTTTTCCCTTTACAAACACTGTAAAGACAAACAAATTATTGACACACACCAAAATGCTAAACTGTGGCGAGTAAAAAAAAAAAAGCTCTCTTCATATGGAAAAAAAAGAGAAGTCAGAAAAAGGTGTGATATTTTTAGCCGTAGCTGTTTGTGTGGCTATAAAGATCTCAGTTTTGGTCTATGGGTCAGCACGACAGATCTTGACTTGAATGCTTGAACTTACTATTACAGGTGTTGCTGCGAAAATTTGTGCATGCCCTCACAGGGGCCTCGAGATGACTTCTATACTCTTTTGGCATCTTATCAATTTCTCATGAGCGCAGCCTTAGGGTAAAAAAATTCATTAACGTGTTAATGATGAAAAAAAAAAATCCCATAACCAACGTTAGCACCATCACGCACAGCTTCATGTCACTCATTCATAATTATTAAATTATTAATTATTAAATAAAATCGATACTGTAGCAACGACACAACTTAAACCCAACTAGAGTAATCTGGTAGTGACCCATGCTTTTACCTTATGTTGCATGATCCTACGCTCCCCAAACAAATCTTGTTCCAAATAAGGACAAACCTCAAAGTCCCAGCTTTATTAAATAAAAGAAAACAGGCTTTTTTAGCACCTAAAGCTATACTTCGTAGGCTATTGTTTCTGCATCGTTGATGTTTAAAATATTTTAGTTTTTTTTTTTAACTATTATAAGTGTTCGGGATCTTTTAATCTAAGAATATACCTATTTTACATCACTAATATTACATTTTAGGTATGATAACAAACAAAATCCCCATCTCTAAGATAAATAAAGTAAACATTATCTCATCTTAGGACAAAGTCTGAACATCAGGCATTTCCCAAATTTTAGACCACTAACACTGGCCAATACACATCAGAGAGAGTCCAAAAGACAGCGTGTGTTAGCTGCCGATTATAAATGAAATTCATAAACAATGTAAACCAATTTTAAAAAAGAAAAGAGAGAGAGAGAGAGAGAGAGAGAGAGAGAGAGTGTGTAACGTTGTGTGTTTGTTGAGTCAGGATGTTCAGTATGATCCATATGGGGATCCCAAACGTTAGGCAGCTACATGCACTCTGTCCACAGCCAGAAGTACATTCACTGTGATTCAATTATTCTGAAATGTACTTTCAATGCATTTCATTTTTGGGAAAGCTGTAAAACAATCATAATTTTAGAGTCATGTGTTTTGTTTTTATAGAGCAGCTGTCCACAGGTTGAGGCCACTTAACTCCATCGCAGTCACTGGGACATTTTTACTCTGCTGTTAGTAAAAGTCAGAGCTGTCGATTAATATTAAAATAGGGGTTTTTTTGTGAATAAATTCAAAGCCCATCCCTACTTGCAGAAGGAAATCATGCATTAATATTGTGCATATCGTAGCTATTATGACCTCTCTAACTAAAGGATAAGTTTAGCTAGATTAATAAAGCTGACTATTTTTTCAGGTGGTAGAACCTCTGTCCATACAGCTGCACCCCATTCGATTTAGGGTCTTTTTCACTGCGACCCAAAAATGAAAACCTGCTGATGGTAATACAGAGAACGCCGGGTGTTCGACAGAGTCCACAAGGTTGGTCTACAGTAGGCTGTGAATGTTGGAATAAACCTTTATGACAATGCATCAAACACTTAATGTCACACAGTCCAAACCAAGAATATCTGTATAGTTACAGACTTTATATTTTGGCTCTGTGCTTCAGCACATTTGATTTGCTAATTCAAAGTTATATTTTTTTGTTTTGTTTTATCTCTTCAATATGAGGATGCAAACTGCATGGGCGAGGTAATGATCCAGATCCACGGGGTTGCTTTTGTGATTTAAACCCATCAAAAGTAGAATCATCTCAATCCGAGTTTTACCTCGAAGCAGGAAATTATGCCGACGATGCTCTGAAAGCCATCAGAAGTTGTGGACTGCAACAGAATATGTGTGAGAGAAACCCTTTGTAAAGAGTCTCGTCAAAAGAGGAATGTATTAACGGGCTCAGCAGCTTTTATTCCTTTTTTCATATTAATCTCTTCTGGGACACTGAATGCTTCCCAGCACCAGGCCACCAGCAGCTGAGTGAATGGGACAGAGCTCATTCTGCCACTGCCATTTCTACAGAGCTCTGCATGGAGCCGCAGCTTGCTTTTTTTTTTTTGAGGAAGCAGCAAAGGATCTCATTGTGAGTGAGTCAAGTTTCTGCTGACCCCAGTCTCATTAGGTCCGACATCATCATCATCATCATCAATGCAGCCAGTGAGCAGCTTTAAGGGCAACGATGTGACTTGATCTTTAAATTTTGTTCACTGTTCAGTTTGGTGTTTACTGCTCTACATAGGCAGAAATCTCATAATTGTGCACATACACAGATATGAGTTGAATCAAGGGAGGCGATGGACAACATTAATTCCTAAAAGGAAAAGGAAACCACAGTCTATTAGTTTAATCATAAAGAGTGTCTAATAGTGTTGAACTTTATATCTCCAAAATAAGCTCATGCAGATCTTACATGGTATGATATTGCATGCACTTGCAATTTAAAACAATCATATTGTCCAAATTAAACCATTGATCAGCACTTGCCTCTTTTCTTGTGCAAGTCAGTTGCACTCTTTACTGAACTAATCAGCAGCAGCCTGACTGCACGGAGCAAGACAGGACAAGAATGCAAAAACATCTTCTTTGACCTAAAATCTGCCACTCCCTCATTTACTCACAGACAATAACCGAGGTGAAAATGTTGATTGTGCACGGTGGGAGGATGGATTAGCCAATTGTTCATTCCCCAGCGCTATCAGAAATGGCTCCCTCTTCTTTTAGTCACACAACAAAGACCATAAGATCATAAAATGAGACTGTGGCTCAGCTAGAGTGGGTCTTCCACTAAATAATGACAGGATCTGTGTATAAATAGGATTGATCCCGAACCCCCTGTAATAATAGAAAATGCACTTTAGGAAAAAGCATTAAAAAACACATGAAAGCGGCTTGTAGTGTAAAGTGAAGAAAAGCACCGCTCAAATCCACATTATTTACCATTCAGTTGTAAAGCATTAACAGGCTGTTGATGCCATAATGATACATCAATTCAATTAATTCTTAATTCTATTTGCAGGATTGTAAAAATGTGTTGTTGACATTAGGGTAGTGGTTCATCTTAGTAAATCATCTGATTGATTCTTTGACTACTGGGAACTGTGCCAGTGTCACTAAAGGCTCCTATCTCTTCTCTAAGTGTAGCAGAGGGCTGGCCCTCCAGCCTCATGATGCTCTTCAGTTGCTTTGATACTACTGTCCTATTAGCAACACTGTAACAGCAGCAGGGCAGCAGAAAGAAAAAAACAGTTGACTTTTCTCAACACCCACTGAGCTTCAACCTGACTGGCAAACATGTGTAATGTGCACAAAGGCCAGCAGATGTCCCTGAGAAGGAAGCCACCTCTGCCTTTAGGGGCAGCAGCTGGACTGGGGTGTTTTGGCACAGCTGACTGAAACAAACGTCTGTAGGATCTGAGAGAGGAAGTGCAAGTCCAGTGGTTGGATATGAAACACAGGCTATCATTGTATCACTTTTAATAGCTCAGTGTTTTTCCTGTGACGCTTGGGGGGGTGGGCAAGGTGTGTGCTTAAAATAGTATCCAGTTTATCAGAAACAAACACAAAATCTAAACTGAGACACAAGGTTGTTTTCAGCGCAGGAGGAAGAAGGACAGGCGATTTTTAATCAGGGGCAACCCCGTGCATTTTGGCCAGCCAGCCATTCTAGTGAACTTTGCATTTTATTGCCATCCAAAGTTCGCATGACGTACCAAACGTCTTCACGCAGGAAAACGTTTGGTCATGTTGACTTCACCAAGGAAACACAGCATCAAAAACACCATATAAGTCGCAGCTGCCGTGCCTGAACAGCGGATGGACCTTTCTGCGTTGTGGCGCGATCACATGCAGGCTGTTTCATGGGTGCTGTGTGCACAGCGAAGTGCAGTGCAAGTCTGCTGCTGCTGCTCATGCAGCCAGGCGTGACACATTACAGTGCAGCAGCAATGCTTTGCTGCGGTTTTACGCAGCTTCTCTCCATCCTGTTTCACTAGCTTAATCTTTCTTTAGAGTTTATCGCACTCTAAAAGAAGAATCTTTGCTGGTCAGGAGATCTGTTGCTGCACCAGCGCACACTTCACACTTTGTCCGAAAAAGGAGGGAAGTCCCGTTTCAGCGAAAAGGGCATCACCCAGAAAACACACCCGAGAGATACTCAGCCTGATCTCTGACAGCCTACGTGTTGTTTTCTGACGTGAATTAATCGCTTTTTGCCATTTTCTGAGGGGGCAGCCAATCAGAGGAACCTTTAACAACACAGTTCTGCAACTTGTAAGCATGCACGTGCACGTGAGAGCGCGCCCGGCCTTAACAAAGCTTCAAATAACTCAAAGATCCGTGGAAGTGGGAACGAATGCTGCTCTGCGGCTTGAGAAAGCAGATTACCACCAGCCACCCAACATGTTATAACACAGCAATGTGGACAGCTGCGAACTGCAGCTTCTCCTTCACCCCAGGAAGTCAGAGGAAGTGGTAGAAGTTTGGAGGAGGAGGATGTTAGTAGGGCCACGTCTATAATCAACTCACTTTAGAAAAAAAAAAAATTTTTTTTAATGTTTTCACTGTGATGTTTGAATAAACTATCCATGCCCACTCGACATCCTAACATTTATCTCCACCAGAGCTGTCAGTCACTGCATCTACTTTAAAATAAACAGCACATTTTAAATTTTAAAGGCAGCTCTGTTTCAAAGTTGAAATCTTACCTGTTTGCAGGTAAAAGCAGGCGATTACAGGCGATTCCGCTTGTTTGTTTTTCCTCCTACGGGAGAGCACAGTTTGCCATTCACGCAATAAATAACCGACAGTCGATGCTGAAGCGCAAAACACATCCAGCCCTGATGAGGAAGAAGTGAAAACTGTCTAAGGTGACTAGAAAACTTGAACGGCACCAAACGAAACTCGACAAAAAAAAACAAAACAATAGACAACGGTTCTGATGCGTCTCCGGTCAAGGCTATTTACAAAACAGACCTATAAATTAAAAGAAACAGCAAAACAAAGTAAACTTTCCCAGAGATATATCGCCTTCTTTGTGTCGCGCTTCCGTTTAAAGGGAGAAATAAAAATTCCCTCCACGGCTTTAAATATTACTCAGTGAAATCGCGATGAGTAATTGAAAAGGATTAAACTTAATTTGAGTCAAGTTCGCTGTGCGCTACTCCTTTTTCCCGTCACATTCAAGTTTCTATTTGCCCCACCTTGATTTCGCACTGCACATGCGCGTTGCTGACAGCTAAAAATAAGCTCCTACAGGATACGTTTCAGTCAATTCGGTTAAAGAAAGAATTTGATCATCGATGAAGCAACGTTAACAAGAAACAAAGATACAGAGACAGCGTGGGTGCAGGTTTTTGTTTTTTTGTTTTAATTTGTTAAACTTGCGGATGTGACACATTAAGACTGGTCAGCATTTTGCACATGTAGCTTCTTCGCAGGGAACTCACCAAAATAAAATCCTGTTGCAAAGTTTATATATTTCGCGTCTTAATATGCATGCCTGCTCTTAGCATTTACGACATATAAGCGATTAAAAAGAAAAAAAAGTGGGCGGGGGGCTCCAAATAGACTTAAAAAAAAAAAAAGTTCCACAAACACGTTTCCTGTAAAAAGTCAGACTGATCCAAGTTCTTCAACTATTCACATTTTATTAATAAACAATACTTTGTTGTTGTTGTTGATGAGAAAATAGTGTTAAGTACACAAAGTTGTCATTACAGCAGAAAAGGGAGCCACCATAACATTTAGATCTACTGCCCCCTGGTGGCCAAAGACGAACCAAACTTGCATTTTATTCACATTCAGCAACGCTGGCTGATGACGTTTCCACGCCAGACTTGTCTCAACAAAAGTGACATAACACATGGAGCTAGAGGAATGTTGGCAAAAAGACAAAATCCTTAAGTATGAAAGTAACTTTTGACAAATCGGTACATGAAATCTGTGCAGATTAATGGGCACAAAAGAAAAAATTTCAATGACTTAAAAAAAAAATCCTCAGATGGTGTGGACTGCTTAAATTTAGCCTTTCTTACACCAACATCAAACAATACACAATCCAACTCCAAATAAGGGCATGTTAGAGAACAGCTATGCAGGTTCGACACAGATTGGTAACCTCAGCATAACACGCTCCTGGACACATTTCAAATCAATGTGGTATTTCGAAGCAGCAAATGGTTACGTTCATTGCTTGAAAGATATGAGGAGATATGCCTCCATCAAAGAACACACAAAAAAGCAGCTGCACTTGAACTTCACAGTTTGTGATTCAGTGTATTATTAAATACCAGCTTAATGTCCTGAAATATAAGCGTGAACTTAAGTACATACAACAATCAAGAATATTTTGTGATCTCCTGGATTGCTTCTTTTTTTTAAGCCAATCTTATTGGTTCCTAGAAAGTTTAAGTGCATAAAGCTGTATCAGCACAAATGAATTGAAATGCATTTGAGTCCCACCACACAAAGTAACATTTGTTAAAAAAAATTATCACCAACTTGTACGGTCAGACTTATTTTTAGACAACATATCACTTATAATCGTGTCATTTTAGGACTTCTATTAACTTCTGCATATGAAACATGAAAAACTGCAAACACTTTCCCAAGTTGTGCAATCGCTTTGACATCATCAAGTCTGCACCACTTTTGATTGTGTAAAGCAAAGTCGGCTTTTGAATCCAATCTGTGCTACTAAGCTAAACAGGCAACAGCAACCCCACGTCGTCAAGAATTAGCAGACTTGATTGTTCACTGTGAGAGAATATGGTATCACGACATAGTCTGCAGTCTACAGAATATTTTCTCTGTAATACAGTAATGGCTGAAAAACAACAGACACTGTAAGAAAAATATATTTAACAAATCTAAACTCTAGTTGGCATTCGATGAGGCAATAAAGATTTTGCATGAGCTGTACAAATAGAACTTTGGGCCTTTCAAACAACAGTATAGCCCTTCACCCGATAACTGTACCAAAGTTAAATAAACTTATTTCGCCTTAAATTATCATGAAAAAGTAAGACTGCATCTATTTTAAATGCTGTGTCTTGTTTCCCGAGCCCTTATAATCACAATATAATTTGCCATAGAGACAAAAAACTGCTGTACTCTGGTGCCCTTGTATTTGAACACATTGTTATATTTAGTACAAATATTATAAGTTTAATTCCTACCAAAGCATTACATAATAGCTACTGAATGTGGCAAAGTACTGCAGACGGAAATGGAAAGACCAGTGTAAGCTCAACTGTAAGCCATCAGATCCCAATATGTATGAAAAACCTTTCATGCGTGTACACCGAGACAGATCTGTGTCTAATCACTGGAGTGCTTTGAAAGAAAGTTAGATTGCCGTGACTTTCAGAACTTTCCTGTTTTAAATCAGTGATTGTCCTACTCACTTTAAATCTGAACATTAAAGTCCTTTACAGGCATTAAGCTGTCTGCATCAAGCTGTCAGGATCTTAATGTGTCAACTTCATGTCTGAACAAGCACACCAGTCACATACTCATAAAAGTCCCTGCAGCAATCTAAACAGACTAACATTTACATATCGCTTCCAACATGGTGCAAGTCTGAATGCATGCTGTGTGAAGAAGATTATGACTGTACGTCTCATGGCTTTTGGGAGCTCACAAAAGATTGCCATAAACAGCAAAAACATGATGTAACATTTTATGCCGCTGACACTGCATAACAATAAGATGAAGCCATTTTTTCCCCTATAGTATACTTTTTTCACAACCCAGAACCAGGAGCTCTGAGTACGTGTGAGGGCTGGAACAAACGCTCATCTGTGAATGAAAAACACACAGCGGCAACCAGAGGCCGTGTTCTTCGTGACTACAGCGCAGAGAAATAAATGTGGTTAGACTTTGTTTGAGACAACGCTGACAATTATCTTTGCCACAAGTGCTCTGCACATATTGCAGATATGGTGTGCGTGATACCATATTTTTGTTTGAACTGACAGCATGAGAAACTTTAACATGAAAAGTTTAAGCAACCAGCACTGTTCTAATGTACTCCCTCTTGGAAACAGTCCTAATGTTGCATTCTTTGTTTGACACTTTGGTTCTCATTACGAATTAACAAGAGCGAACAACTTATTAAATTATTTTTCAGAAATGCTTACAAGCCCCCCCCCCCCAATCTCTATCTATATGCACTTAATCCTACTACGCTACTATAAGATGTGTCATCACTGGTCCTTCAGTATGAGGAAAAAGATCTGTTTGCACACGCCGAGTTAGAAATCTCACAGATAAACTGGAAAAAATGGATCTAACTCTGGAATATAAGGCGCCAAAACCCAAATGGTCGTGGAAGGTAAAAGATTTAATCTGTCAACGTGACGTGAGACGTTGACCGTTTAACTCGTTATGCTGAGTGCAAGGGGATGACAAATTTGCAGCCAAAGGGAGAATGGTATTTGATTCCCACTTCCTGGAACACCTGGCAAGGAATTCCTATGTCACATAGGTAAACCCTGCCAGCCCCTTCAGCTAAGGTGAGTGGGAGACAAAGTGAGAGGGACCATTTGGCTTCTACTGCTTGCCCCTGGCCACTAGCAGGGGGATCTAAGCTTAGCACTGGTGCTCTGTTCTGATTCGCCCAGTCTGCAGCCGCCCAGTACCAAGGCTGATCCATCAGGAATGTGTTCTCGTGACAGTCCAGACAGTTAATGATTAGATCCACAGGGGTGTCTGGGAGGTCTGTGGAGCCACAGAGAAAAAAAAAAAATGTCAAGGTATTTAGCAACCAACTGTACGCTTTTGTTTTTAATAAAGCCAACAGTGTTTGGAGCGGGAGGAATCAATAAAGTCACAAAATAAACTCACCTTTGATACTGGACACCTGTTTGCCACCAGTTTTGTTAAAGAGGGTGACCTCGCTGGTCACGGCGTCATGCATTTTGACAAAGTTTGGCAGAAACAGGATGACTTCCACTTCGTGATTGGCCAGGTGGCGACCGCAGCTGATGCCCTGGGCTCCCTGAACATGAGGGCCACACAACAGTGCCACCGTGGGATGCTGGTGCAAATTTTTGGGGGTGAATCTGGAAGAAGCGGGAATAACAAAGGTTTCATTTAGTACTTTGGAAGAACAAAGAAACAAGAGAGAAACTTAAAAAAAAGAAAGACGGAGCACAAACCTCCACCAAAGCAGCTCGCTCTCTGGGCAGTATTTACTTTCAAGAAAATAGTATTGTACTTTATATATATTCGTTTTTGGTTTTTTACAGCTGTATTCACTGGACTACAAACTTCTTAAAGTATATTTAAAAGGGACAAAGTGAAACTGAAACCCATTTTAATATACTTGACATAACTGATCATTTTTAGTAATACTTTCTTTAAAATATCACACATTTTGAAATGTGACATCAGAGGTCAAACGTGACATGTCTGAATGCAAACTATAATGTGATATTTAGAATCCCCATATACTAGTATCATTTTCTAAATGTTGCTGATACCAACAAAAGGCACATTTTAGATAATTGCTTACCTGTTTGGCCCCCCTAGTAATGTAAGTGCCATCTGACTGGCACACACTCCAGTCATTTCCAGCCTCCTCTCCAGTGAGAGACCATGGCGCTCAGCAACAGACAACAGACGTTTGTGCAGTTCGTAGGTTATACTCGGTACAACAAGTCCAGAGTCTGTGGAAAGTAAAGCAAACATCAATAAGCCTTCAATTTATTTACCTGCATTGCCACTTTATTCATTCCAATATAAAACACTTGCCGGTGCAGTATTCTTTGGCCCCAGGCTGCGGTACAGTAATCTGTCTGTACACAACAGGTTTGGCCTCCAGGATGTTCTCATCATGACGGTACCGTGTAGGAGTCTGCTCCTGAGGTGTACCACGTGACCTCGCACCATTACGACGCTCTGATATGTCAATCTCCGAGAAAACGGCTGCTTTGTCAAAAAGAGCCAGGTTTCCTTCAAAATCAAAATCTGTGTCCAGGAAATCATCCACGCCGTCACCAAAACATTCATCATCTCTCTGCTTCATCTGGCCATTCTTCACCCCATTCTTCTTCGGTGTCACTTGATTTACCCCTCGATTACTGGCTGACCCTGATGGGATGATAAATATATAGTTAACCGCTTTGCCACAGATGTATATTTTAATTCATTTTTTGCAAATTAAACAGCATTGCACTTACAGGAGTTATGTCTCCGACGGAATCCTTTAGGCTGGCCAGGTATGTCCAGATGACGCTCTCCATAACTTTTAGAGCAGTGCTGTGGAGAGTTTAGTTTCTCCACAGATCTGGGGTCACCCTTTGGAACTGCCACCGGTGCGCTGGTTACCTTTGCAGGTGCAGCAGAGGTAGTCCGACTATTGTCATTTCTAAAATCTAAAATCTTTAGGTCTTTTATGTCAATGGCACTGGAAAAAAAATAAGAGTCAAAATGACGTTAAAAAACAAAACGATGAGCTAAAAAGTTGACAATGAGCAAACATTTAGTAACATAGACTTACCTGAAAGTGACCTCTGGCACGGGACACTTGACTCCATTATGGAAAGGCTGTCTTAAGGAGATGGTTTGGCTGGACTGGTCCACAGATGATACTTCTCCCTGGTAGACTCCCAGCGTTGGTCCACAGTTAATTGACACCAAACTACCCAACCAATCCGCGGCCATTTCTGCAGCATGTGGTATCGAAAAAAGAAAATATTCTTTATGTGGCCTCTCTTGTCAGAGAAGACTTTTAGATACCACAATCATCAAGTTAACTAACTTTGTGACCAGGACATCAGAAATACTAACAGTTCGGTTTTACTAGAGAGTCGTGACTAGCTTAGCCACGGCCTGCTATCAAGCTAAGTTTATATGAATGTGATATCGGCTGGGAAAAAAATAATCGTTTACCTTTTTGGAGTTAGAGTGATGAAAAGCTCCCTGAACAATACAACTCAATAAACTGCAATATTAAGTGCTCATAAGAAAAATGTTCCCTCTTGAACTATTAGCTTCTTAGCTTTTTGAATGGAGAAAATCTTCTCGGATTATACCACTTCCTGTTTCCGGAAGATGTACCATTTCAAAATAAAAGCTAAATCTTAACAAAGTTTACCAGACAGCTGGAAATCTGTGATGAAGCTTATTGGCTATTGGGTTAAAACGATGCCACTTTAAAATGAAACTGAAAATAAATATTGAAACTGAAAAAAGTGAAAACAAAAAACAGTTTTAATTAATCATTTTCACTATCAACTTTTTTCACTTTTAATACAAGATTTTTCAGGACATTTATTTCAGTTACAATATTTTTTTGTTCACTTGTTTATGTAAAGCCTCTGTGGATCATCAAAGCTTCTGACCAAGTCTTCTAAATATTTCATTTAAGAAACAGCTAAAAACCTTTTTAAACTTGCTTTTGGTTGATTTCTATTTTTATGTTTCAACTTTTACTTGGTACTTGAGTATCTCGAAATTTCCAGTTATTTCGTTTAACTATAACAATATGTAACAGAGAGTTTTCAGTTATTAGCAAGATGTAACACAAATTTAAGTTTGGATTTCGAGAATCACGATTTTGACTTACAGATTGTAAAAGCAATTTTCCTTTAGTGGCTACATCTTATGGATATCATGACTTCAATATAAGTAAAAATTTTGAGAAAGAAAATTTTGACGAATAAGTTGACATTGACATTTTTATTTATTTTTTCTTAGTGGCAGAAACAAAACTTCCACATAAACCTCACTACTATTATAACCTCACTTCTAGATTTTCAGTTGAAACAAATATTTTAAAAGAAGCAAACAAGAAACATATATACATTTTTTTTCCATTTGTACATTTTTTCCCATAATTGTCGCGGTATTGATGGAAGAAGTGCAATTTAAAAAATGTTTAGATGAGAAAATTAAGGTCGTGATTTTAAACAAACATGTACCGAGTACTTCTTTGTACAAAATGCAGATGTCATGACTGACTTCTCGTGAGTCAGAAATGGTGTGATCCCATTTCAGCATGGGTTCTAGTACCTACTTGCAAATGGGAAACTGCAAATTCAAATAGATTTGGTTAGCAGAATATTGAGTCATTAAATATTTGTTGCTGGTGGGAAATTTTTCATTAACAGAGCAGTGCTTCTGAATGATGGGCTGACTTGCTAATGCAGAGAAACAAATTTGGATTTTGCCACTCGTGTGCAATATTTCACACTGATTTATAGAACTGCCCAAAGATTATCCATCATATTGCTCCCTGGAGTTTAAATACAGAAAAAATACCCAATCATATCAAGCACTGTTTTTTTTTTCTTTTCCTTTTGTGCATAGAGCAATCACAGTCAATCATTTACTGTTACGCATAATTAATCAAGGAAAGCTGGTCGTTTGGGAGATGCTCCTGACAACTCATGTCAACAAACAAGTAAGTCAGCAGGCAATGTGAGCTCATGCAGAGGCTATCCCAGGAGTGTTAACCATGATACACTCACCCAACAGAGTTCTGTGTACAGAGGCTGTCATGGATACTCATTTAAAAGGCTGTATGCTGAAAAAGGTGTTATCAAAGTTGCGTTATACTACATAAGATGAGGCATCGTCAGAGCACAGGAGAGGGTTTCTGCAACAAGGCACATACAGTAAGACAAAGTATAATTTAGTACAACTCCAGAAGTCAGTTTAAATTCAGCATGCACATTTGGTTTTTCTCTCGTGATACGGTTGATGACATGGTATGCCTGCATTTAGATATGAAGAGTGGTGTGAAAAACACATGAAGAACAACGACCACTGAATTATCTAAATTTCATAAACACACTGTAACGACCCTGAAGCGTTAAATCCAGATGATGATCATGAAGTTAGCAATGCAAATATCAAGGCACATGGTCTATGAATAGCCACAACAAGTTGAGCTGCCATCTTTGTGTGAAAATCTATCTTTGACACGCGGGCAGATGTGTGGAGTGTAACATCTCCCCAAACAAAGAGAGGCATTGACTGAAGACGCTACAGGATGTTCACCGGTTCAAGTCCATTTTCTCCCTCAGACCTGGATATGTGGGATACCAAATCTCACTTTGCAGCTCAGGTAAGATCCAGATATCATTGTATTTTTCTGAACTTGAATAATAAGAGGGTAATTATTTAAAAGAAAATACTTTTTTTTCTTCTTTTTAGACATCAGCATGGTGTGGTATGGCATCAGGATCAGGATCAGGATCAGGCTTTCTGTCCAAAGTCAGCACAAGGTTGGGGGGATATTTTATAGAGACATGAGTTTTCACTGAGGTTGGTATATGGCTAATTTATGTGTTTCTTAACATTGAGCAGTGCTGGTGGCTCCAGGCAAAATGATCCAGGTCTAAGGAGGTGGCAATCATTGTCCTATCTGGGGCCTGACAGTCCCACACAATCATTAGGAGCTGAGTTAAGGGCTGCCCGGGATGGAAGTAGCTTCAGAAAGACAGAAGTAGTGCACTGGCTGCAGGAGGCTCATGAGCGACTTGAGTCTCAACTGGACCGGCTGAAGACCAGAGACATACTGAGCTACAACGCAACTGTTGCACAGCTGGCTGGCAGAGCAAGTTGATTGAAATGTCTAAGACCAAATACATAATATGCCTGAATTGCTTGAGTGTGTTGAATTTTCATTGTCATTAGCTGTCTTGGATTGATTGCTACTCTGGATAAGTATTTGGTTTGTTTTGCACACAGCATCCTCTCACCATGTAATAATGTGTCCCATAGCAGCCACCACAAATGAGGACGGGCCTCGAGGAGGAGGAGAAGCGTAGTGTATCACCTGAAATTGAAAAAAGCAGACAGTGTAGAGAGCTCTGTCAAAAGTAAGTCCAGGAAAAGATTGCCCAGAAAAAAATATTTAAGAATCGAATAAAAAGATTCTCACATGATATTTGCTCACAAGGGTTTCAAATCTGGAGAAGGATTTGTTACAAATGAGGTCTGCTCTGGACAGCATCGATCAATCAACTGAGAGCACTCCAGGCTCGCTCAACAGGACATTACCAGTGAGTCAAGAAGGCTTTACAGACAGATGTATAATGTATGACAGACAGATGTATAAGCCATTGTATTATTATAACAGATTGGCGGTAAACAAGGTTTTACTCCTTGTTCCCCTTTGCTAAATGTCACTTTGTCTAACAAATGGTTTTAATCCAGGAGCAGCAGAAAGTTGACACGGAGATGTTGAAGTTGAGAGAGGCGCTGAAAGAGGCTGAGACTAAGGCAAGGACACTAGAAGAAGAACATAACAGGGCACTTCAACAGCTTCAGGCGTCTACTGAGGTGAATTTAAAAATATTGCAACTTAGCACAACGCTACAATCAAATGTCATATATTGTGTTGCTACCTTTTGTTCCACCAAATCATATCATATTAAATCATATCTGACCGTGTGGAACCTTCCGCGGGGGGGTTGACACAAAGAATTTGGCAAAGGTTCCTTTGGGTCTTGTGGATTGTGGGGACAATCCTCTGTTTGGGATTGTTTCAGTGGGTATTGGGGAAGGTTGGAAGCCAGGCGTGGCGGGGGTGTGGCTTGTGGCCTTCTCTGTTACACCAGGTTAATATGAACTTGTTCTAACTTGTTTTTGTGGTGTGGCATTCACACTGTCCTGTTGGGGGAGTTCGCTGCTGTTGGGGAGTGCTGTAAAGTAGGCTCTTTGTGTGCACCGTCATACTTAGATGAGTGTTTTGTGTGAAAATACCTTCCATAAGAATCATCAGCGGTGCTTTCATGTTATCGCAGATAGTTTTGTATAAGTGTGTGTCAAGTGTGTCAAGCATCAGTGATGTTGCTATTTTCATCTCTTCGGTGTGCGATCTGTTTCTGTGCACACCCAGATGCAGAGGGCGCTGTTGAGTCAGATAGAGGAGACGGAGAAGCTCAGCCATACTGCACAGGATCATTCTGAACTGCAGAAAGAGCTGAGGGAAGCCAACAACAAGATCAGCCAAGCATGCCTCGTCAGTTTGCCAGAATTCAGTATTTCATTACATATCCACACTGATAAGCCAGAAGCTGGCCCTTATTAACCTATTAACTAGTTATAAACTGAACAAAACTGACTATAAAAAAAAAAAATGACAGCACTGTATAGCTTGTCCACAGGACAAATGTTTCATGATGTTATCAAATTGTTTTTTTTTTACTATAGCCTCCTAGGACCAGGCGTCCACATATGTGGACATCACATTTTGGGTTGTCTAGACTAAAATACTAAATTGTGCTCTACAAGGGACTGATATCCACTTACGAGGGCATTATAATGACACTGTTCTATCGAAATTTTAAACAAATATATTCATATGTGGATCTCATTGTTCTCAGAAACAAAAATTAGGTAAAAAAAAAAAAATCTGGTAATTCTTTGTTTTTACATTCATCAGGTCCCGATACGCCCAAATATCAAAGAGAAATTAAAAATGCATGCCATGGAAGAGTTCGGGTCTTAGGAGGTTAAATATGAACATTTGTCCCTTCAATGCTCACTCAAAGTCTCTTAAGTCCAGTTTTTACAACACAGATGATCAAAATTCATTTAAAACATCATCACCTTCCTAATTTTGCTCAGGAAAAGGCCATCTTATCAACTCAAGTGTTAAAGTTGGAGGACAATATTAAAGAAATAAAGTCCAAACTGACTGAGGCTCTGTGTGACAAAGATCACATGATCCAGGTATTGCTTTTAAGTATGATGTGAGCATAATCCACAGTGTCAGTGGTATCATAGCACTCTAAATTTATAACTACAACTTGGTTTTTGGGTGTGTTATAGGAGAAGGCAAATCTTCTCCAGAGGGTTCAAGTCCTGGAGATGCAGCTGGAGACTCACAACAAACAGGAGCAGAAAGATGTTGAAAAGGAAGACTCAAAGGCTCTCAGAGAGGTTGTAAAAGCTTTTGAGGGGCTATTCTTTTAATAGGTTTTATTTGGGAGGAGGGTTCTTAATTGAAGTATTGCCTTCCTGTAATTGCACCAGGAAAATGAAAACATAAGAGGAGAGCTTGAAATGATCAAGAAGCGGCTGGAGATATCACAACATGACCTACAGGAGCTAATAGATGAGAAAATTATAAACACCAAACAGGTCACAGATCTGGAGGCACGGTGCTCTCAGCTGATCAGAGAAAAAGAGGAACTGCAGAGTGAAATTAAATGCAGACTAAAAGAAATGCAGGACAAGTGCTGTCAGCACAGGTGAGATGGGGACACATTCTTTAATGTGAGAAGATCCTTCTTTATTTGTTATTGACTATGCAGTGCAGTACAAACAGAACCTTCAAACTATTTCTTCAGGGAATATGTGGAAGTCTTGGAATTACAAAACAAGAAATTGAGGAATCAGTGTCTGCGTTTGGAGGGTGAGGTGTTTGAGAAGGGAAAGCGGGAGGAAGAGTATCACAAACAAGATGTGGTAAGGGTCCAGACCATCGAAGAACTAAAAGCTGTGGCCTCACATTGGACAGAGAAATGGCAAAAGGTGGCTTTGACCCTGCAGTCTACACAAGAGGAGTTGGAAGAGTTAAAGAAGAACTCAAGAAATAAAGTAAGAACATCCTTTTCCCTGCTCTTGAAGATCTATAAATGTTACAAGACATGCTGGACTAAAAGTATATGTAGACATGTCAAGTATGCCTCATATACTGCTTCTCCCACTGTGAAAAATCCAGAGTCTGAATACGCAAATAATTTTCAGACTACTAGAGTACTAAAAGTCTTTTCCCAGTGTATGATACCTTGATATTTTCCTTATGCACTTGGATAACTTCCTGGACCATGACTAACTTCCAGGCTAATATGTCATGTCTCATAATTGCACGTCTAGAATAAACACAAAGAAACTTTCATCCTCCAACAGATGAATGTAAACACCACCTTCTGATGTCAGAACACACTTAATTATGTGCAGTGGAACAAAATGCACTATTTTTTTGAAGGGAGATCATTTTCAATCAGTGCATTTATCTAAGTGTTGAAAATTAAATACTGGATTTTAGCTGCTGAGGCTAAAAAGGGCATTGTTTTAAACTATTGAATTCAATGTAATGAATTGCCACATATAACAAACATCAAACATTTTAATAATATTTTTCCAGTTAGAGAAAAAAGATCTAAATCTGAAGCAGCACAAAAAGGGGAGCGTGTGTCTGAACAGAAACCTGTAGCTGTAGATGATATAACTGAACACTTTTAACATTCAGGAAGGATGTGACTCGCTGCTGAGGGATGAGCTTGAAAAGCTGGAGCTGGGAAGGAGCAGGAGCAAGGCAATTCTTCATAGAGATACGGACAAAGGTAAAGGTGAGCTCACTTCTGAGTAATCTGTGCCAAGTGAAAATATTCCAGACAAGAATGCAGATCAGGTATTTTGGAGTTAAATATATTAGACAATAGGAGTCATTGAATTCTCTGACACAAGGGGGCGTTGTATTTGTAGGTGAAGGGGGGCAGACTCCAGACAAAGGGATAGAGACATGGTAAGTAGATTTTGGTGAGATTTCCATTTTTAAAACACAATGTCAGGAAAGTACTTGAAATGAAATTTTGTCATTTTGTTTTTTATCAGCTTATCAGAATCCTCTTTGTTATGGGACTCCAAGAGCCAGCGAAACAAATCCCTTCAGGTAACAAATATTTCTGCCTCACTTATGTGCATTTTCAACACCTTAATGGAAGCGAGGGGGGCTGTGAAGAGAAGATGATCTTGTCTTTCGTGGTTTACAGGTCATCCAAAGCAGTGAGGTTCAAAGACTGAAGCAAAAACTTGCAGAAAAAGAGAAGGAACTGAGTGAAAAGTAGGCTTTCTTCCTTCTTAAACTTATTTGTGACATATTGTAGACTTTGAAAATGACTGTGTAACAGATGACCCCCTCCACTGTCTTAGAGAACATGCTTTAAAGTCTCTAGAAAGGCAGAGAGAGATGGAAAAAAATGAGGCTAAAATCAAGATTTCTGCCCTGATGCTCAAGGTAGTCTCACTACAACCTGATCATACTATATATTCAAAGCCACCTGTCTTTATAAATGTAACAAATGTGGTAAATCTTATGTACAGGTTGAAGATGGGAAACCTTCTGTCCAAGGCCAAAGGGGCAAAACTGTCTGTCCGCTTAATGTAGACACAGAGCAGCAAAGGAGACTGGTCACTGAGCAGGTAGTCTATGATCCTGGTCCTGATCCAGGTTAGCACTGTGGCTCCAGAGTGGCATTGATGATCAGTCTACTTATTAACTTTTTACTGAAATACACAGATATGAATTGATAGGGGAGTCTTAGGATTTTGCACAGCCTTTCAGGATAAAACCTGCAACAATTTAAGTTTGGTTGTCAGTGAAACATCTCAATAAATATTTAATCAGATGCTGATACGCTTAATATGTCAAATACTTAATTTAATAAACAACAATAGTATTCTTTGCAGCTTTAGCTACATAATGATGGCTGGCAGGTTAAAACATTAACCCAAGCTAGACAAAGTTTGTACATTCTAACTAGTGTTAGCATGTTAGCATGCTAATAGCAGTAGTCTGTGAGTCCCAGTGTTCAGCCAACATTTAACTAACGCCACTCAGCCTTATTACAGCATCGAGTTGCTAGTGCCACCAGTTTTGTTTTATACCAGTTGTAGGTTACAACAAGCCTGAGTAACTGCTATATTCTATCACATCTGTAGTTAAAGAGCTTATTTAAGGAACGAGAGGGAAAAGAGGCCCAGGAGGGTGACAGCAATGGAGCCTCTTCACCTCAAGACTGGACTCCCACAGTTAAACTTGTTAGGGTAAGAAGCATTGGCCATTTAAATCTGAAAAACCACAATGATCCTGGCCAAAAAGTGTTTTTGTAATTTTCTCTCAGGCTGCAGTGGACAGGAGAAATTGGCAACAAGCCTCGGGTTTGATGCCAGTGTTGGAGGAGGATGAGGAGGCGATTAACGGCTGTCCAGCAGAGGAGGAGGAGAGACAAGCAGGAGAGGAGTCCCACGATGAAAACCTTGATCAGAAACAGCAGGTTATTAAACTTAATGTTCAACTGCAAAAAGAATAAATAGAATATATTTAGCATATATCAC
>VUQR01014202.1:0-11835 GCA_015108515.1 Hemichromis elongatus | reverse complement strand
TAGCCTCCTAGGACCAGGCGTCCACATATGTGGACATCACATTTTGGGTTGTCTAGACTAAAATACTAAATTGTGCTCTACAAGGGGCTGATATCCACTTACAAGGACATTATACTGACACTGTTCTATTGAAATTTTAAACAAATATATTCATATGTGCATCTCATTGTTCTCAGAAACAAAAATTAGGTAAAAGAAAAAAATCTGGTAATTCTTTGTTTTTACATTCATCGGGTCCCGATAAGCCCAAATATCAAAGAGAAATTAAAAATGCATGCCATGGAAGAGTTCGGGTCTTAGGAGGTTAATAGTGTGGGATCGTGTGTATGAAGAACTTAAAAAAAGGCACCCGAATGTCCTTCAAGAAGCCTGGAGAACTATTCCTGAAAGCTAAATGAAGACGTAGAAGTAGTTTTTGCCTTACAAACTGTATGTCTATTTATTTTTGCACAGTCTTCATTAAATCTTTGCACCTATTTCCCATTTTCCTAGCAGAATATGAAGGACTGAGTGGAAGCTCAAGACTTTTGTACAGCACTGTATGTGAGAACGCAGATGAATAAGCATGTCAGAATGCATATTTTTGCTGCAGTTAGACTGCAGTTACAGGCCAGACAAAGTCATTTCCAGCTAAGCATGAGTCTCACCTGCAGGTAATTACTGCACGCACACACACAGACACACACACAAGCAAGCACAGAGCACAGTTGAAGACAAGTCTGTTCAGTGATGATAGATGTTACACAGGCAGGGAGGCCGTTCCTCTACTCAGGGTCATCTGTCTTTTCACTGTCATGAGCTGATAGCCCGACACTCTCACTCTATTTCCCTTTTTTATAACTCTCTCTCCCCCTCTTTCTTGTACACACACGCACGCACGCGCAAATACACACTGCCTTTCTGAACAGCTTATGTATGTGAGTGCAGAGAATGGGACTGTGTGATAGCAGTCAATTAGAAGATTACCCAAGTGGACCAAGTTCTAATTTGAATTGATAGAGATGTTGTATTACACTGGCTAGTGGTAGACATTGGTACTGCATCTTCACATAGGCCATGTAAATGGGAAGATGATAACAAACAAATATATGGATTAAAGCACAATTAAATGTTTTCAAAGAGATTTTCTCTCTACTGTCTTTTCAGAGTAATTAAACAGAAAAGGAAAACACTGGAAGAGTATGAAAAATGTCCCCCCTCCTTTGCATTATGCTCTTGTTTTCTTTGTGCCTTCTGTTATGTCATTCCTTCTCCATTCTCTCCTCGCTTTCATTCCTTTTTAATCCATATCCTTACCCCCCTGCTCACCTCCCCTTTTCCTGTTTTCTACTCTCCTTTGTTTTTTTCTCCTCCCTCTCACTTACTCCTCTCCATCCTTCTGACTCTCCTCTCTGCTCTAAGAAGCCATTTCTCAACAGCAGCGTTAGAAGTGATCCATTTCACCAACCCGGGAAAAAAAGCCAATTATCTGTATTTTTATGACTTTCATTATTTTACCACTCACACGGGGTTTTATTACTGGGTTGTTGACTACCAGCCCCTTGTACATACCTGCACAGACACACACATATATCCACATCCACACATGCAGCAAACAATACACGCACACAGGGGAGGAGAGACCTGAGAAGCATATATATGAAGATTTAGATGTCTGTGTTTACACGGTGTTCGTTTGTGTGTCAAGTGACGAATAATGACTCCCGGTCAAATAAATCACGTGGGATTCAAGTACATCATCTTGAGCAGCCGTGAGAAGCGGTGGGCTGTACCCTTGTCAATCAGCAATATATAAAGACGGCATTGTCTCGGGAATAATAATAGTAAAGGACACTTCAGCACTGAGATATGGCGAGAAAGGCAGTCAGTCCCCACTGCCAACTTTTCCCTCATTAAATTTTTACTGACAACAAAGAACATGTTTATGGGAACAATCCAATATATATGAGTGTCTACGGCTGTGTGTGTGTATTTACCGCAGCCATCTGTGCGTCATGTGCGCTTGTATGCTTGCACATGTGAAGTACAACTGTGATCACCATCATTTGTCACTGCTTTCCACCTGACAGACACTGCGTACTCATCTGCATTCAGCACCTGAGGCTACGGATGTTTAATGCTACCATTAAACTCATCTCCGACATAAAGTGCATCTGTGACTAAAGAGTGAGCGCAAGCCAAGCTCCAGGCAGTGAATCTAATGGTGAATTCAACTCTTCAGACACAGAAAGGGGGAGAATATAAAACTAATGTAATACGGCAGGGGTAACTTTGTGATTAACCCAACTGTCCTTTCTGCTTCCCTTTGCACTCTAAACTCTGAATGTGTGCTTCGTTTGCAAGAAATCCGTGCTTTTGCTTTACTCTCGCTTGTTTCACTCTCCCTGACTTCTCTAACCTCGATCTATTGCTGTCTGCCACTGCCCACTCACCGCTTCCTTGGCATCTGTGAGGTTAATCCATAAAAGGATGGGAACCACCACATTAGCTCTTTGTGGGTGGTGGTGGCGGTGGGGGAACCTTTGGGGAGTTATCAGAACATACTTGCACTAATTACTATCACAACTTATTGTTGCTCATAGAGATCTATATTTAATATCGGTCCCATGTGTCGCATTACATTTTCCATTTTCCGAGAATATTGTCATGCCAAGTTGCCAAATCTTACCCTGTATTAAAGCCTCGCAGCAATATTCCATTAAAGTGGAACGGTTTCAATTTTTAGCACAGAAACCCTGCTGTGAGTCCACTACCAAAACTTATTGCCCAAGGGAATCTGAGACATTTCTCTCTCTCTCTTGAACTTATGTTGTTATGCAAGCACTAAGGGATTTCTTCTATGATTCACATGTTTTAAAGCAACTCTGTCCGTTTGCAATTTTTAGCGAGACTCGCATAAAAATGCCCAAGTGCCACAGGTGACAGCTGATCACAAAAGCAACCACTGGTTGACTAAGCCTGATTTTTATTTAATTTTATTTATTTTTTTTAACTCCAGCCAACAAATCCATGTTTCAAATGCAAATTCTGCACCCAAAGGGAGTTTTTATTTAGAGGACACATTAATGCTTATCCAGTCTGTTCATTACTTAAGGACATGATAATTTTTGCATTATTTATTCTAAATCCCTGATAATAAAGGACCAGAATTTCAATGACCTTATAACCGCGTTGCCACTGCACAGCCTGATTGTACTTCTGCTGATCCCGCAGCCATTAAAAAAAAAAATCAAAAGCATCGAATTTCAGATAAGATTTTGACCAGAAATTTAATAAGTGCAAATTAATGTGATCTTAGCTGCCAATGTGTGACTCTAAGCTCATATTAATAAGACAATAAGACACGCAGGAACAGGCTTGTGTTGTAAATTCCCAGTGTAACACATGTTGTTTGAGACAAACACAGGTGATATTTTTATGACAGAAAGTAACAACATCACAAGAAATGTAAATGTTGCCTCTCTCCTTTTCATCTAATTTCCTCTTGTCATTGTCACACTGCCCACTTTCCTTTCAGAAAGCCATATATTGTTTAAGATGAGTCACAGTTTTGATTTGTTGTGATTTTTGCGGTGACATTGTTGTCATCGCAATGACAAAATAATAGCACCTAAGAACAAGTTCCCATACTGACTCATAGCAAAGGAAAGCTTGAAATGACAATTACTGTGCCTACATGTTTATTGCAACAGTCTCTGCACTTAGATCAGATTCAAGTCGAATGCCCACACTGCCCATATTCTTGTTGACATCATTTCTAAATAAATGTTTCTCACTATTCCCCTCATCAATCCTTCACATTAGGCTTAATGATATCGAGACTGCCGTCATAAACGTATTTCTTCGTCTGTAATCACCTGCAAAAGCTCCGATGCTGATTAAATCAAAAATCAAAATAAAAAGGTACCGCAGATAATCCTCTCCAATCAAGGACATTAAAAAGCACATATGGCCATCATTCTCGTTTCTTTAAAAGCCGTTGTCATGGCATTACTGAAATAAGACCGTGAGGTGCCTAATAAGATATTATACAGAACAGAAAGCAACAATTTTGCTTTGATTTTGAGCTTTTCGTGTAATTTTTTGGAGACTTACCGACGTTGACAACAGAGTCTGCAAGTATTAGATCTGTTTGTTTGAAGCACAGTTTACCCATGCTGGGAAAACGGTGAGGACATCACTAATTAAGACATGATATCTGCTGTTTTATCAAGAGTTCATTGCTGTAATTGTATTTTGGATACACAATCTGCCCGAGCGCTTGTGCATAGCATCTTCAGTTTCCCTTATTTGGTCAGTGAGTTAAGATTTTCGTTTTGGTCCCTGAATATGAACAATGGCACTCGGGCTTTATATCTTTTTCAGGCTCTTTCATAGTGACCAACACTGTGTTTCTCTCTGACTTCACTGTATAACTGTGTGAAAAAATTATCGCACATCTAAGTTAAAGATAATTATAGTTTTGTGTTTTTCCAATTTTATTACAATTTTTTGAGGGTTAGAAGTTCAAAGCCACACGATGGAAGACAAATGAGTAACCCAATAGTTCAATGTTTGGATAAAACATTAACCATAAGAGCGTAAGTGCACTGTCACTACATCCAGCTGTTGTTTGACATAGTTACAGCACTCCCATTGAACCTCTATTTTTTTCACCTTTCTGCGCCACACCAAGCTACCACTTTTTTTAAACCTAGCCTAAATATAATGTATAATAAGATCAGATAATCTCAGCTTGCCAAAAAAAACCAAACTTGGCATTAATGGGAAAAAAGTTTTTGTAGGACTCCTGTGAAAATCTCAGGAGTCCTCATGATTCAATAGCTTGTAAAGCCACCTACAGCAGCAATACCTTGAAGTACTTTAGTTTTTTTTATCAGTCTCTCACATCATTATGGAGGAATTTTGGCCCAGTCTTCTTTACAGTATTGCTTCTCATTGAGGTTTGCGGGCGTTTCTTTTTGCACACCTCTCTCAAGATCCTGCACAAACATTTTAATCAGTTTGACGTTCTTTTCTTTATTTTTCAGCAATTCTATTGTAAATTTACTAGCATGCTTGGCCCAATGCTAGACCCAATATGGGCCAAGCCTTAGCTATCAGAGAGACTTGACTTGGCTTGACTTGACTTACTCTTTGACTTGTTCCGTTTTTCTCTAATTGGACTTTCATTAACGTTAAAATTTAACATGTTAACTGAGGCCTGTAGCGTCTGAGACGTAGCTCATGGTTTGCAGTTTCTAGTTTGCAGTGATTTGCTGTGATGTCCACTCCTGGGGGGAATGCAGCGTTTTGTTAGCTGATGATCATTTAACAAGCGCATCTTACGCTTTTAATTCTCACCGAAGCAAAAAGGGTTGACTTAGTTTTATAACTTCTCTCCAGTCCCTGGATAACAACCCTTTGACTAAAACATTTACTAATACCTCGAGTTCTTTCCTTACCTGGATGATTGAGCAAGCATCAAGACTCGTGTAAAGTCTATTCCGAACTCTAGTTTGTTTTTTTTGGGGGGGGGGGGTTTAGAGGGGTAAATCATTCTTTAAGCAAGGTGCAACAGACAGCTACAAAGACCAAACATGAAGAGGAACAAACACATCAGTAACAAATTCTCATGGGGAATATTCAGCATTCACAAAACATTTTTTTTATTGCTGACAACAGTATTTGTAGGAATCTGTTTGAAAAAGCAACAAAACATGGTGGGAAATATCTTCTTAGAAACATTCTCTAATCTCATCCTGTTGTATTAAAATAGATTTAACATTTTTATATACTCTACTGTGGTCCCCAAGAAATTGAGACAAGATAAAGAGATCCAAAGACAAAAGTGCACTGCTCTATTTATTATTCAAAAATAAATAAATCTTGAAATGCTGGAAACGGCGGCACTAATGCCATGTGTCCTACAATCTGTTGCCGTACGATTTACAGTGAACACCACTTTAACACTCCCTTTTATTTCTGAAACACGCTAGTTGATTAGGAAAAAGGTTATTGGAAGCACAGGGATGTCTTATTTATTGCCAATCTACTGTTTTTCTTTGCGTTACAAATCAGGACAACAAGTTCCCGCTCGAAGCAAGTGGGATAAAAATGAAAGCCAATACTAATTAGTCTCCTCATGCTGAACATTTAATAAACCCAATAGGGTGATGAGAATTACAAGCTAAACAACAATTGACAAAAGAAATGAGCATGCCAGCAAATGCACACTATAACGCTTTTAACAGGTTTAGAGTTTTAAAAATGAAAAGCTGTCAAGGCACGTCGCCAAAGCTTCTCCACTGAAAAACCACAGATTCAAACAAGATAAAAGGCCGAGTCTTGTCACTGCTTGCTGGATTAACAAATTCTGCATCGTTATACACCAGCAACTGAAAAAAAAAGTAAAAGAGGTTGGGGGGTCTACTTTGTGTTCCCTTCAACTCCCACTGTATGCTGTGTTTCTCTGCGTGTCTGAAAATCATGTTGCAGGGAATTTCATCTGTCCTCAGCTCCACTCCTTAAGCTGGATTCTTTATGCTTGTCTATTTTTATGAATGTGCATGCGCTTAAATGTTTGTGAATATATGACTTACGGTAGAAGGAGACGTGCATGCTACTTTTGCAGACTATATTAGGTCTGGAGAGATTCGATTACAACATGGCTGATCTACTTTATGAGTCAATTTAACATTAAATAAATGTGTTCCTTCCTGTTTTTGTGCATATGTGAGAAAATTCCATAAAACTGCAGATTACAGGTCTCTGTTTGTGACTACAGGATATATACAGGAGAGTATATCGCTATGTAGCATTCCAACCCAATGTGAGAGAATAGGGAATTTTCTGAATTACAACACCCTTTCTCAACATTTGTTCTTTCTGCTTGGCAGTATCTTAATACCCAGCTGCCTCAATGAAGACAGCTATGAGTGGCTCTTTTCTCCCGCCATCTCACTGCTGCCATTTACACAGCATTCAGTTCACGAGCAGACTCAGCTAACTCCTTTCTCAACACATTCAACCAGAGGAAAAAAGATTTTTAACCTCTATATACGAATGAGGGTCAACAGGGTGAATTGGGACCTGCGCGCGAATGTTGACATTTTTCTAATGCGCCTCATTATGCCCCTGCAAGAGCATGTGAGTGTAATACCTACACATTTAATCTTCAATTGAGAAGCGGCGATACGGGAATTGAGACTTTTGTGATCGTCCGCTGCATACTGACAGATAAGGACACCTCTGTGTTTGCGTGTCTTCTGCTCAGATTGTTTTGTCTTCCGCATGGCAATCAACGGCAATGAAAACAGAGAAAGGGGAAAATGAAGAGAAGAATGGCAGGGGAACACTCAACAGGCAGGCTGCCGTTACCATAGAAACAGGCAAGCTTTATCCTAACTGTCAAAATTTAATTTCCTCTGCATCTTTTTGTATAAGAGACGGGAGTGGTTCACATCTTAAAAGAAAACTGACAATAGAGATACATCACAAATGGAACTAAAAGCCTCTGAGGGACATTTGGTATTGTCATGCTTTGATGGCGGTACTGCTACTGGCACTGAAGAGATCTATCTTATTTTATTTTATATTTCAAGGCAAATGTAAACATGTTAGAAGTTCATAAGAGACAATATCACACTGCTCCCTCCTGGGACATCACTGACCCAAACCTGTTATACTCCCAGGGAGGTCTTGTGGTGTACTGCAAAGCATAACAAAGTCACTCGGGCGGAAATGTCTAGAGCTGAGGCGCCTGGGTATTAATCGATTAGTCAAATATTTTTGTTAAGCCAGAATGTAAGCCATGTGCAGGTTTTAGCTGTGGAAATGGGGGGGGATTATTTTGCTTTTCTTGATTTTCTGTGACAGTGGAGTTATTTCTTTGTTTGGAATTGTTGTTTGGTGTGGCAAATTTGTTCAAAACACCGTTACTGGATGAATCTATGATGAATTTAACTACAGAGCTAAAAATCTATCTAAAGTTGCATCTCTAAACTTTGTATTGTACTCTCCCTCGTTCTCTTCAATAACTAAAAACAACCATAAATACCGTATTCTACGCTCCTGAAAGCTGCTACGTAAAGTCTACACATAGGGGATCTTGTGACACTGACTGATGTGTCAGCCCCCCAGCCCCCCACCTCACCACACCTCTCTCTGTCTCTAAACACCTATGCAGCTGCAAAGAATGGAAATCGAGTTGGAGCACATGGCTGCTTACTGACATAGCTTTGTTACTTTGATATTAATGTTTACAAAGTCATAAACATAGACAATTAAAACCCTGCCATCAAAATCATTCACCTGCCACACATCAAAGAGGTCGGAGCTGTGCCTGCAAGCCTGTGTGTGTGTGTGTGAGGGTGTGTTTATGTGTGCGTGCGTGCATGCAGCAGATGTTCTGTGCAGCCTGTCAGACAGCCAGCAGTATCCTGCAGCTGATACTCTCTCTGGACAGCCTGACTGACTGACAGGTGTGTGTGTGCATGATCCTGTGTTACTCATACTGTGGGCACATAAATCTGTTTACACAGTCATATTCTGGGGACCGGCCGTGGCTACAGGGGACAAAAAAAACGAAGTAAAAATGGAAATTCAGTTTTATTATGAAGCCTTGGTTTTAGATTAAGTTAGGTTTAGAGTCATGGAGGGTTAGGTAAGTTACAGCTGTGGTTAACATTTGAATAAGTCTTCAATGTAAGTTGATGTAATGTCCTCTGAAGTGATTGAAACACAAATGCGTGCGTGCATGTGTGTGTATGTGCGCGTGTTGTGTGTGAACAGAAGGGAGCTTGCTTTGCCTCCAGCAAATCAATGTCCCCTCGAGGGAATGTGGAACCTGAGACAAAGAGCAAAAGCAACTCTGAGAGAAAGAAAGACGGTGTGTAAGAGAGAGAGAGAGAGAGAGAGGAAGCCCTGGGCAAACAGATTTTGCTCTCTTCCCCTAGTTCCAATCTCAGGTTCTTCACTCACAGACTTAAACATTTGTGTGAAAATATTTTGTTGGAAGAAATCAGTGAGGCTGGTGAACTCAAACTGCAGGAAATTAACACCTGCCAGCAGCCCACATCCTGGTCAGGCTAAGAATCATACACCTGGTTTCATTATCTAACCAGCTCCGGTGTTCCCAGAGCCAAAACAGTATGTTAAAATGGTGACATTAGCACCTGATTTCCTGCATTTTAAAATGATGCTTTCTGAAATAAAACAGAATCTAAATTTACTCTGAATCCAAAACAAGCCGAGTCCACAAGCCTGCAGTTTCCTCTAGTCTTTTTTAGTGTTTACTGAAGCTGCTCTGCACTCTTCAGCTAAAAGAACTGCTCCTTTGCTGTGGAGAAGTTAGCTCAACACACACTTCTCTCTAATCCCACTATATCATATCACTGTCTGGCTGTCAGGAGCACACTCACTGTTAAATTGTGTAATGTGTCTACAGTTTTGGAGGCTTAAGTCATTCTGGAGTACAAGGTTCAAGACTTCAGCGCGGACTGTCGAGTTGTTATAAAGGTTGGCATATAAGCCATTACTCAGGCACAACATGACTTGAATGTAAAATTACTGCATACACTTTTAGCCACGATAGCAGCATGACTCCTAGGATGGAAATGTCAGTCTGATGGTCAATTAGTCTACCACTTTGGTCCAAAATAAAATATGTATCTCAGCACGTCCTGGATGGATTGTCTTGACATTTGGCACACATTCACGCCCTGCTGCACCCAGGCCTCCACCCAGGATGAATAAACACTTTGAGGTGTATCATCAGATAAAATGTTTATTTTTCCACAGCTAACCACTTCTAACAGACTTGCATTTACAGTTAATTTCAACATTGTACAAGAACATTGTAAATAAACCATTATCATAACAGCTGCTACACGTCGCTGTGTTAACATGGTGATGTTAGGCCCCAGTCACATGGTGGAGAGACCAGACAGCAACAGTCCGATAATCACTGTTTGCAAAATAATATATATATTTTCCATCCAGCTATGAGTGACTGCTGGATCTTAAAGGAAGCTGCTGGTATGAAATTGGTCGTAAAGAGGTAAATGGTGCTGCAAAGAAAACCTTGCGCTTTCTTTAGCAATTAGCACAATGCCGCAGTCACCTATATGCACGAAAGGCATCGATTTGTCTGCAAACTACAATGGCCCTGAAAGGTCAAACGAACTGCAACTTAAGGAAATGCCAGCAAATAGAAAAATGCTGCAAAAACACACAAAACAACGGAAGTTGACAAATAAATAGAAATTGTTTCTGGGAACACAAAAATTTTCGCAAGCGACAGAAACCAAAACATGCGAAGAGCACTGAGATAAGCTTAAAAGAAGCAGAGCGTTCTTCGGTGTTGCAAGGGAGCCAAAGATGCAGGTAATGTGTGTTTTATTCACATGATTCAGAGACATGTCTGCTATTAGCTGTTTACTGTTAGCTCTTTTTCTCTAATTCCATTGTGTTTTCTTCAACTGAGAATATTCACCTTCAAAGTAAAAGCTGAACCTTTTGAAATCTGTTGGCGAATGTTCTCCATTTCCAGTTTTAAAGACACTTTTTAAAGTTTCACTACAGCGTGGAGATTAAATGGTGAATGTTTGCTGGTAAGTTGGCACCTTCCATGCAAACCACAGGCTGCTGTCGTAACTAAAGTGGCAACCAGTCTGGTGAAACACATTTTTCCCTTACAACTGTTAGTTACCCAGGGTTCATGGATTGATCTCCAGGCTCGTATGACTGAGACCTTACATTTTTAGCTAAAAGCACCAGCGTATTCATCCATTCATTCTTTGGTTCATTCATCTGCTTTCTCTGCTAAAGGGATGCTGTCAAAATACCAAGTCATGTCCCTGTTTTGATCAAGAGGGATCAAAACAGTTCCTCAAGTTATGACATTTCCAGGCTAAACATCGATGGCTCAGTTCAGACCATCTCAATCAAGCTAAAGAAGACTGATTTCAGCAGGATGTTATTTTTGCCATGACCTTGTACACAGAAGGGAATAATGTAAATATTTTTGAGCGTGTCTCTATGTGTGCGTCTGATATGAAAGCTCCTCCACTGCTTTTCAATGATAAGTGAGACTTCACTATAAATGAAACAACCAATGAACAGTCTGACAAAAACCTTGGATGATTTGAAAAGGTTGACTCCTGACTTGCATGATTCACTGACACTGTCTAGACACAGAAAATGTCTCTCTATTCAGTGAAACTTTCAAAGAGAAGTGTTAGAAGCGTGATAAAAACCCTTCTCACAAAAAGAGGCCCCGGTTAAGTCCAGTGACTCAATGGCATAGTATAAATCTGTCAACCTTTACTTTAAAACCACTCTCACAAGTTGACCTGCACTGTCTCCACAAACAAAGAAGATCAGAGCTAGTTTATTCAAGGAAAAACACATTTAGACAGATACAATTACTCTGTGGGTTCCAGCAGAGAGAAATTCAACTAGTGAGTGGAGAAAGCAATACTCAAAGGTAAAGCAATAATCATCTTTACCTAGCCATTAGTGCTACAACCCCTTTATTACTCAGTTGGCTCCATAAAACCCAAATAAGCCCCATCCAAAAAGCTGCACTGTGGGTGTTTGTGCTTGTGTATCCTTATGCAGACAAATAGCTTTGCATGCAGGTTTGTGTGTGTTCAGTAACACAAAAAGAAGCAACAAGTGGGCAAATATAATATGATTTTGAACCATCCTTGGCAGTGGTGAACATGTGTGCAAACAAAAACTTTTAAGTGTTTTGTTTCAGCCGCTAGCTACGAGGAGAGGAGAGGAGAGGAGGGGAGGGGAGGGGAGGGGGGGGGGAGGGGTGGGGTGGGGGGGGGGGGGGGGGGGTACTGG
>VUQR01014201.1:0-10902 GCA_015108515.1 Hemichromis elongatus | reverse complement strand
CTGCTCTCTGGTCTCCACACTTCTCCTGGGAAGCACACATACAAAACAGACCTTAGCATACACCAAAATTCTGCGGCAGACTCACAAACTTGCTGGAGACGCTGACAGGTAGTCACGCAATGATCCAGCGTTGGAGAGAGCTCCACCACAGTCTTAAATGGCTTCTCCAACGAGGCTTGATCAGCTGCAGGTGTGAGAGGTCTTCAGGTGTGGCCAACGACCTGGCAGGGCCACACCCACAATGACTGACACAGCACACAAGCACACACACACAGGGACGACAGGGAAAACAGCAGCAGAGCAGGAGACATACAAAATATAACAATAGTCCAAAACTGCACACGGACCCTGGGTCCCAGGTCCGTGGCACAGTGAGCCTAAATTCCCCACAATGTTGTGGGAAAGTCACTAATTACGTCAAACTGCTGCTAAAAGTGGTTCCACATGCTATTGAATCATGAGGTGTACTTAGGGCAGTCCCTTTTCAGTATCAGGCATAATGTAAAATCATTATGTCATGATTTCTCTGTGTACATAAATTATGTTTTGTCATGTCTCTGTGTGTTACCAGATGCTGAGAGGGACCTCCCTGCCTGTCAACAATCTGGTCAAGGTAAAAGAGGATCTGCTGAGACAAAGAGAGCAACAGATAAATAGGTACTGCAGGGCACACAGATATTTTAGTTGCCCTATATGGGTGTATGTATATCTATCTATCTCTATATCTATCTAGATAGCTCTCGGGTGCAGATGTTTTAACTCTTAACATTTAGAAATCCAAGTGTGGTGAAGGTGCTTTCAGTTATCGTGGTTATTGGTTACACCACAAACTGCGATCAGCTGTAAGTGTGTATTTGTTATTCACCAAGGCTTACACTGGTTGATTCGATTAGTTTTGTTTTCCTGCTTTCACTCCAATGGCATTGGAAATATAAAACCTGTGTCAGTTTACAGAAGTTTAGGTAAAAGTGAAGATGGCAGTAGAAAGGTGAGAGTTGCGTATTTAATATTGTCAAGAGAAGGAAAAAAAACCCAACAAATAAAACCACCAGCTATAAGTAGCATGGCCTTAGATGTGGATATGGTGACTCCTATGCCTGCCTGTTCAGGTTTAACTACAAACCACACCAGTTCATCCTGAAGGTAACAAAAACAAAGTTTAAACCTTTTACATGTTTCTGATGTTGTTTTTTTTATTTTTTAGTGGAAAGGTCTTGTTAGCTTCATAGTTCTCTGGAAGCATAAAAAGGCTTCCAAAAACACACAACAATACTATGCCACACTGAAGTGTTCCAAACATTGGTGCTTCTATTTTCTCACTACTTTTATTCTTCATGTGAAATATTTGGGTATCTTTTGCAGATCCAAATATTTACTTTGGCTTGTTCACTCTGTCAGTTCTCAAACAAACTTTTATTTTAAACATACTAACATAAACATTTTATTAATTTATTTTTTGCATATTGAAGAAACATTGCATCTCTTTTTAAGTACGAACGAATTCTGTCTTTTAGACAAAAGCTACAGATCTTGTTACTACATGCACGGATCAGAGATAACGAACAGAAAATACATCAGGTTATGAAGAGCCAGAGAAGGTTGTTTGATGACTCTCACACCCGAAACATCCAGGTATGCATTCATATTCAATTTTAATAACCTCATAAAATGTTTTTATAATTAAAGTTATAGCACAAACTCTGGTCATATTCTAGGAATCAACAATGAGAACTTCATGCAAGCAGCCACCTGATCAGTTTTGCTGTGATGAAGAACTTGTTAAGAAATTAGCTGTGGCTGAACTTGAAATAATCAATTTCAGCAAAGTCTTCAAGCAAATTACTCAGAAATATTCAGAGGATATCAGAAAACTGGAAGAAAGGGTAGAGGCTTTATTATTATATAACATCTTTTACTCTTTAAAGTATAGTAACATAAACATACAGTTGAATGTGCATTTTTTCATTCACAGATAAAGACGAGGGATCGCTACATCAGTAGTCTCAAAAAGAAGTTTCAGCGAGAGAGCAACCAAAACCAGGAAAACCAGCAACGCATAGAGACACTGGAAAAATACCTGTGTGACCTGCCAACATTAGAGGAAGTACAGGTCCAGGCCAAGAGGGTAAACACATATTTGTGAACATACATACACATCAGTCAGAGACATTTTTCATCCTAGGATGGATTACATTTATATAGTGCTTTAAAATTCCACTATTCATTCACTCTCACATTCACACACTGGTGGAGGCTACAGTTGTAGCCACAGCTGCCCTGGGCCAGACTGGCAGAAGCCAGGCTGCCATATCGCGCCATCGGCCCCTCTGGCGGTAGGTGAAGTGTCTTGCCCAAGGACACAACAACCGAGACAAGACAGAGCAGGGGATCGAAACGGCAACTTTCCGGTTACAAGATGAGCTTCCCAACCCCCGAAACACGGCCGTACCTGCTTAGACTTGGAAACACTAAGCAGGTGCTTTCTCATATTGGACAGGGACTCCTGTTTTCTCTAAGCGTAGTGCGAAAGGGTTCTGTAGGACGGTTTTACAATGTAACGAGTTTGCTTTATCCTTTTCACTACATACTCCTCTTTTCTTCTCCCCTCGACAGTCTAAATATGTTCCTAAAACAAGGTTGTTGAGCTAGGCTAAGCCTTTATTTTAGCTCTGTTTGTATTAAACATGACCTTCTCTGAGCGGCAATCAGTGAATGTAGTGCATCACTTTCAAAGTAACAAACAACGTGTACCACATTACTTTTTTTGAGTAACGACCCCACCACTCCTAAAAATGGTCCACCAGCAGTGGAGACTATCTTGACCCTGAAGCCTTCTTCACCACAACTGAACCTTTCTCCTTGAAGTGTTTTGGGTTGATTTAGGCGCAGACGTAATGGAAACTAAACCCTAAGCTGCAAAGCCCTTGTTACACCTAAACCCTGAAAGGCTATTATAAATTTCAGATGACTGAAGGTCAGTTTTATGAGAAGCTTATGAAAAATGTCATCTAAGATTTTCAAATTAAAACCTATGTGTATCTACTAAAAACTTTGGATGGGTTTTAGTATAAGTGAACTTAATTTAAGGTCAGTTTCCAAAAATGCATTTTCATACAATCTTTTCCATTTCAACCCTGTTCATCAGTGCCGAGTTTTTACATGTATGCCATTTATATAGAGTAAAAATAGATTAAGGCCCAGGACTTAAAATTGTGACATCCCATTCAGTCAATCAGAAAGAGTACTAGGTTTTTGTTCATACTCTGCTACTATCTCACTGTGCATATTTATGTTCAGCAGGAGGAGGTACAGCAGAAATGCAAGAAACTGGAGAAAATAGCGTCTCACTTAAAAAAGAGCCTAGAGGAAGGGTGCACTTCGATGAAGGATAAAGACATCGACATCAAGAGGCAGGAAAAGAGAGAAAAAGAATTGATTGCATCTGTACATAGGTAAATGTATGTGTATATAATAAGTTTATGTGCATATGTGGTATGATGTGTTATGATGGGATGTGGTTTCTTGCATATATGCATTTAAGTGAATAAGAGTTAAGGACTGTACATGGGATGAGGTTGGCCACTGCTAGCATAAAGGACAGGTTTGTCCCACACAGACACAAAGCGGAGGTTGAAGCAAATATGTTTCCAAGCCAACTTCCTTCCAATCCAAAGACTAGCACATATGATGAAGCATGTGTTTGGCTTCACCTGTACGACGGTGGTGCTGAGGTAGGGATCCTCTACAGAATTCGTTTCCCCTGCATCTGAAGCACACGCTGGGCTCTCCAAATCACGGACAAACAGTATCCCGCATTCTTGATTTTTAATTCACAAGCACTTCTTATAACGACTAACTACTCCTGAAACCTTGGAGGTTTTATCTCTTTATACAGTAAAGTTACAGAAGGATAAAAATAATTATCAGGCAAAATTATTATACAGTGTATGTACTGCTAGTACTACAAATCCCAGAATGCTCGGTTGGTGAGCAGAACGCAGTAGCTGATCGCACACATGAACTTGCCACCAAACTATATAACCAGCCGATGGACAAGGGAAACCATTTCGTTGCATTCTCCCTCGCTGTGGATAAGAGCAGCGGCGCCTCTGATAATGCCGAGTGGTTCGGCATACGCAGACGTGCCGTATCACATGGAGGTGAGGCGGTTAAGCCGAGGAGTATTGAACTGAAGAATTGAAGAGGTGTTTTGAGCTTCATGAGGAAATATTTCAGTTTCTGGAAAGCAAAGGGCAAGACACAACTGAGCTCACGAAGCCAGAAACTCTGGATTCTGTGCTGTGGCAGAATCCAAGCTACAAGCAAACCTGGGCCGTTTTCCCTGCTGCCAAACGATGAACATGCAGATCTCGCTGTGTTCCCATGTGCACAGTTTGCTGAAAAACTTTGTGTACTCAGTGCTGACTTCACCCGGCGATTTGCCGACTTTGATGCCCAGAAATGTCGATTTGAACTACTCACTAATCCTTCTGCAGTTGACGTGGCAAACGCACCGACAACCTCCAAATGGAGCTGATTGACCTCCAGTGTGGTGACATGCTGAAGTCAAAGTATGATGCTGTGAGTGCTTCACAATTTCCACATTTCATCCCTGACACAATGCCTGGGCTCTAAACCCACGCTGCTCAGATGCTCTCCATGTAGCACTTACCTATGTGAGCAACTGTTCTCCTCGATGAAGGTGGCCAGAACATCTCACAGGAGACATCTGACTGCTTTAGCCATGAGGTTGAGGCTGGTGCATAGAGGCGTTTATAGTCGTGGTGCCTAAGCTGTGGAATAATCTACCCCTACACATCAGACAGGCTCCTACTGTCAATCTTTTTAAATTTAATTTTAAAAGAAATTTGTATTCACTGGCTTTTAATACAGTATGAGAGTTATTAGTTATTCCATATTTGATGTTTGATAGCAATATAATAAGTTATTTTACTGAGTATTTTGTATTCGTGTGCAGCACTTTGGTCAACGTTCCTGTTGTAACTAATGTGCTATATAAACTATAACTATATCCCTGATTTATCAGCATGGTGCAAAATAGTTCAGGTATTTAATTTAGGAAAGACTCACATCTCAGCCAAAGTCATCAAGACTTGAAATGATTTGAAAAATTAATAAATGTAATTTTCTTTGCCTCTTTAAAGTGCTTTAACAGGGCCAGGCATGTCCAAAATAGCATTTCTAAACATACGAGTTGTCATTAGAGAGCTTTATTACTCGAGTTTCGAACTAATGTGAAAAAACAAATATTAATTGATCTGTAAAATCAAGTTAAAAACTGGGAGTTATCTTCTAATTTACCTGTATGAAAACCTCGTTAGAACGGGTTTGAGCTTACACTTACACTTGAAGAAAAGATTTGTTGAATTTTGAGGCATCAGAAATAAAACTTTGCATCAAAAGAGTTTGGAAAAGCTGTGTTAAAACGTCCCTGTTCTTTTAAGTAGGTGCATCTACTAAAAATCTTGGGCTAGTTTGACTTCAGTAACCTTGACATTAAAGTCAAGGTCAGTCAAGCTTTCTGAAAATCTTGTGAATGTCATAACTCAAGAAGAAACTCACCGGGGACTTTCACATTCAGCCATAGATGCATGTCGTAAAAAATTCATTTTAAATCTCAGTGGACTGTAACTAAAGGTAAAGGTCAGATGGCAAATTTTCAGATAAATGCCTAAAGGCTTTCAAATTTATACCATACATACCTCCAAAGGTTGATCCTGTTCATCTGGACGTTTTCAGTGGGAGAAACGTTTCATCATCATCCAGGTGACTTCTTCAATCTCAGCTGACTGCAGGTTTCCAACCTTATAAACAGGACATTATCATAATGACTGAAACCAGCTCACTGAAGGGACAATGGGCTGGGAGGTCAGTTCCTTTATCTTATATATGCAAATTCTCATGACCATTGATCAACAACCACTGATCACAGACAGCTGATCAAAGCCACTGATCAATGGCCATGAGTACCATTCACAGAGAGTTGGGGAATGGCTGCAATCACAGCATTGTAAGATGGTGACTGATGTACCCTTAGGCCCCTCCTCCATTCAGAGATGGTCTTTCCCTTTTCACGTAAATGGACTCCTTGACTCAAACCAGCGTTCCTCCCTGTCTAGGATGTGTACATCCTCGTCATTCATTATGCAAATGTCCTGTTTATAAGGTTGGAGAAACCTGCAATCAGCTGAGACTGAAGAAGTCACCTGGATGAGTGACGAAACGTTTCTCCCACTGAAAACGCCACGTCCAGATGAACACAACCAACCTTTGGACATTTACTTACCTGGATGATTGAGAATGCATCAAGACATGTACCATACATGTGTCTACTAGGAGGCTGAGGGGTACCACTGGCAGCCACCTGTATTTGTAGTTTTTATGGGCACAGTTCCAGAAGATTATGATTACATACATTTACATATGGTACATGCACACTGATGGATCTGAAGTATTTCCTGTCGTTAACTACACAGTTCATGTGTGTTATTGGTGAACACACACACCCTTATTCACTGCAAAGATGACAAAAGTGATACTAAATGATCTTTTTATGATATTCATTTTATTCTTGTCTCTGTTTTGTTCACGTCTTATTCTGATAAAGTCTACAGCAAAAGGTGCAGCAGTGTTTGGATGATGGGGTGAGGCTACCAATGCAAGACTTGAAGCGGCTTGAGGTGGAAAACCATCATCTTATTGAGCAGCAAGATCACAGCAGCAAGGTAGCATTCTAAACACATGTATGCAAAAACCCATGAAGAAGCCATTCACATGTTGTGTCTGATCACCTCCAGCTGTTTAAGCATCAACGAGAACAGATTGAGAGACTGACCTCACAGCTCCTGGTAGGTTGATATAAATCTACCCTCACTGTACAGTAATTATATTTGCTGTATTTCTTTACATCTGATAATCAGAAGGACCAAAAATGATCTGAAAGCAACATATAAAGCTGTTCGATAAATAATGTATGAAAATCACTCAGCAAAGGAGCTACTCGATTGTTTGAAACGTGTCGCCTGAAAAAATGAAGACAATTAGTAAATGTTTTTACTCCTCTGCCGTGAAAGGTGATGGAGTGTTGTCGTCATCCTGCCAAGCGGACAGAGATGTATCTGCTGAAACTCTCAGACGAGTGTGCCTCTCACTGACCTCGCCCTCACCAACCACCACTACCAAAGCGTCATCTGCTACTTAGAAAATTGAGAAAACAAAATGTTTTTTTCGGTTGACAAAAAAAGTAATACCAGGCTAACCTCCTGCTATAATTATGTGAGAACAGTTCCAAGTTTCAGTATAAGTGAGATGACATAATAGAAAACTTTTTCCTACTCAGGCATCAGTCATACATTTTTTTTCTGGAAATGATGCTCTTTGACTTTATTGACAAAATCAGCCATGGTACCTCTCAACCTGAAATTCACTTAATAATTGAGGAATCTGATAAATGGATAGAGGAGCTGATTTGGACATACAGTGGCTGGGATAGTGGATGAAGGCAGAAGTAAACAGGAAGACCTCATCGGCTCTTGGATCTAGTGAGATGGTGATCATCTGGTGTGACAAAAACTAAACACATTGAAAGAAGACGATCAGTAACTGTATATTATTATATCACCTGTCACATCTTTTGTTTTGCTAGTCTACCAGTACAACGCTGCAGAAGAAGAGAGGTCTTTCTCGTCAGCAATATTCTTACCTTCCAGAAAAGGAAAAAAGCCTGACTACCCCTTGTACAGCCTTCCTTCAGGTAGAAGTATTAGCTTCACTCTTCTGCCTGTTCAATTGATTCTTGGTTTGTCATTGACAGGTACTAAATCTCCTGCTCCCCACTCAAACTTTTAGTCACAACTCAGATCATCATTTAAAAACCAAGCATATCATTTACTGAAATTACTTTAATCTTGGTCTTCAGATCATTGACTCGTTAAAATCTCTCAAAAGTTATTTCAGATGAGCAATGAGATAAATGGCGGTGGTGCTGTTCCTTGAAGTAATAATCCATTATTATACATTTCTTATTACTATTTTAAAAAGTATGGAAGTGTTACTTATTGACTGCCTGTATAGGAAAATAAATGTACTTACACTATTTGTTTTATTACTTTTGCATTACTCCATAACATGGCCTGAAATGCACTGCAATACAGTTACTACTTAAAATGGACATGAAGCACTATAACACATGTTAAGTCTAATTTGCACCATGGAAACCTACTAACTCAGCCAGTGGAGGAAGCAAAAACTCAGTTGTGGGAGGAGTTTGCAGAGGCCATGGACAAAGACCTCCTTAATACCACTAGGACGTCTTCCGTAGAGGAAGCCGAGTCTGGGGAAGAGAGGGATGACTCGTCCATCACTGGCATGAGATCACTAAAGATAAACATCTCCTCTTGCTGTAGCTCAGGTGCATGTTACATATCCTTTGGTAACAAACTAACCCCAAGTTGCTCTCAAGTGCATCCATCGGAGGATGAATATGTGTGAATGTTAGATATAAAGCACTGAAATTGCTTGTACGATTTGGTGTGAATGGAGGAATGAGGCAAGTTGTGTAAAACACTCTGTATAAGAACTAGTCCATTTACCATTCCTTAGTGGCAAGGTCCCTCCGGTGGAAAAGGTTCACCCTGAGTTCCTGAAGATTCTGGATGTTGTAGGGCTGCCTTGGTTGACAGGGGGACCAGAGGCTCTGTTCCAACTATAGGGGGATTCTTCAGTCTCCCCAGCAAAGTCTATGCCAGGGTGCTGGAAAGGAGATTCCGTCCATTAGTCAAATACAGGAGGAACAATACGGTTTTCACCCCAGTTGAGAAACACTGGACCAGCTCTTTACCCTTCCAAGTATCCTTAAGGGCTCATGGGAGGTTGTCAAATCTTATCTACATGCCTTTAGTATCCTGTCCTGTGGGACGTACTTCTGAAGTATGGGCTGTCTGGCCTGTTGCTACGAGCCATTCGATCCTTGGACTGCATAACCTGCAATACATCGGACTTGTTTCCAGACTGGATCGACTAAAGACAATATATCCTTTTCCATGAAACAGTCGTTTCCAAAACTTTTATGCATTACATCTGGACAACAAAGCTACCCAGAGGAGATGAAGATGGCTGATCAGTCAGACTGTCATAGTCCCGATGTCCTCGCTGGTAGAATCGTCGTTCTTTGTCGTCGTTTCCTCCTCTTGTTGCTTGCTTGCTCCTTTGTCGTGTGTATCCTGGTTTTTGTAGGGAAGCGTGACTCGCCGGGACTTTTGTCTCCCGACACCTGGTTTAATTACTCACTTTTTTCTGATGTACTCATTGGGTCTCCTTCTTAAGGACGTGGCCAATATTTAGTCCTCACTGGATCACTGTCTTGCAAAAGTTAGTGCAACTCAGCTCCAACCCTTGAGTTATTATTTCCACTTGCCTGTGAGAGAGATACTAACCTATATTTTCACTGGACTCCGATTTGCTTGGAAAGTCCTCCATGGGAAGCAGTCTTTGTTTGGGTTTGAGAGAGTCTGGAAACTGTGGAGAGCCATAGTGGAGTCTGGGAATCGCGAAACTGCTCTGATCATTTTGAAACTGTCTGTTAGGGTCGATGTAACATAGGATTCTGAGTTGTGCCTCGCTTCTAGTTCTTTTGGATATTTTCATAGCTAAGGATAAAGTTTGTTTCTGCCTTCTTCAATTTGTGTTAAAAGTGAATCATATTAGTCTGGCTCTTGCCTAGTTTCTCTGACCTCTAAATTAAGTGAATTCTTTAGTTCTAATCATCACCAGGGTTCTCTTTAGTTCCTTCTTATCTGCTGCATTGTGTAAATAAAACACTGTTGCTGCATTTTCATCTGCACTTTGGGCCACACCTTGTTTACAGGCCTGCTGGCAGTGACGCCGTCATTATTTACTGTAAATAAACGTAATGTACTTCGACTTGGAGCCCTGTGTGTGACGGGCTCCAAATCATCTTGATAATAATGAATTACAGTAATCCAGTCTATTGTGTTGAACCCAGGCCAGCAGCAAGACCCTGGATTTCTTTGGGTAACAGAGGCACTGATGAGCAGCACTGCAGTCTCTGTTTTTGTCTGTTCACGTTTAGATGATGTCATGTCATTCTACATGACCGTGGCTTTCGCTTTGTAGTCTCTTTGTGCTGTATTTCATTTTCATGCTTCAGTTTTGTGTTCATACCTAAATACTAAGAGAAAAATCATGTGTGTCTGCATAATGTGTGTGAAATGCAAAAGTAATGTAAAGAGTAGTACACTGCTCAAATAAATAAAGGGAACACAAAAATAAACCACAAGATCTGAATGAATGAAATATTCCTATTAAATACTTTGTTCTTTACATAGTTGAATGTGCTTATAAAAAAGTCACACAATAATTATTAATTGAAATCAAATTTATCAACCCAATGAGGTCTGGATTTGGAGTCACACTCAAAATTAAAGTGGAAAAGCAAACTACAGGCTGATCCAACTTTGATGTAATATCCTTACAACGAGTCAAAATGAGGCTCAGTAGTGTGTGTGGCCTCCTCGTGCCCAGATGACCTCCCTACAACGCCTGGGCATGCTCCCGATGAGGTGGCAGGGATCTCCTCCCAGACCTGGACTAAAGCATCCACCAACTCCTGGACTGTCTGTGCTATAACGTGGTGTTGGTGGATGGAGCGAGACATGAACCCCACACCGTTACTGACCCACTGCCAAACCGGCCGTGCTGGAGGACGTTGCAGCCGCAGAACGTTCTCCACGGCGTCTCCAGACTCTGTCACATGTGCTCAGTGTGAACCTGCTTTCATCTGTGAAGAGCTCAGGGCACCAGTGGGGAAGTTGCCAATCTTGGTGTTCTCTGGCAAACACCAAATGTCCTGCACGGTGTTGG
>VUQR01014200.1:0-10928 GCA_015108515.1 Hemichromis elongatus | reverse complement strand
AAAAGTCACGCATATATGTGCCCAAGTGTTGTATTAAAGCAATCAAGTGATGAATAACTGTTTTCCAGTATGTTGTTTTGCAATGGTTATTTTTTTTTTTTTTGGCATTGTTGATTTGTTTTTCACTGAAGCAGCTAATAAAGCATAATGGAATACAATTTTGCCTCTTTCTTGTAAGATGCTGTAATAGAATGAAACAATAATGCCAGGTATAAATAAAGACAGTAAATTAAATGAATTACAAAACACTTATTTTATTTCTATTAGATCTGAAAATGTTGTGTAATACTATAACCTGAAACGACAAATTGGACAAACTGGACCTGGGCTCGTTGCAGGGATCTGAAGTTTCTAAACATTTGTGAGTGTATGCACTCACAATTAGGACCACATTATAATAAATTTGTGCGTGATGAAAGTTGGCCAGCACGCTAACATATTTAGTCTACTCTGTATCCTCGTACGTTTTTTTTTTTTTGCTTTTCATCAAGTCCGTCTTTGTACGGACCTGCCATGTTCTCCGTCATTTTGTACATAACTGTTTTTGGGGCAAATAAAATGCAAATAGGGATTAAACCCGCAGAATTAATGGTTACCGGTGCTGGAAATGGTAGCGCTTGACGCAGTGTTTTGATTTTGCTGCCACTCGTACCTACAATGCATTGCGCGAAAGTCAAGTGGTCTTTCAATCTCTATAACCACATTTTTACCAGTTTTAGACACTTTTGCTTTAGCCTGATTTCTTTAGCCTCCAGAAATTGCCATTTGATGCCGTTACACCTTTTAGATGTCAGGGTCTACCACTAAAATGCTCTTCCTTTGTTCTTGCAAGCAATAGTTCCAATGGAGGAGGTGACAACAGGGTCTCTGAGACATGACATCGGAATCTGTGACTACTTTCTCTTATTCCAGAGTCACACACAGCGCTGGCAGTTAAATATTCTGTAAGTGCTATGCAGCTATATCTGCATTTAATCCTTTTTCAGTTACAGGAATGACAGGAAAGTAAATTCCTTTCATTTTTTAGCAACTTGGCATGGAGGGCAATAAGTGTTATCAGTCATAGTCCCATTAAAGTAGTCTACACAGCCTGATCCCAGCAGGTGGTGGAAATTAAATTTGCTGTATGAATCTGTACCATAGACATTCCCCCTCCCCCTGCTCCATTACCGCCGTAACCTTATCCTCCATCACTCCCAGCAAATGATGCCCTATCTCCTCCCCGCCTCCCTGGGAGTAGTATCATGGTTGAGGTTTCTATCTCTGCTGGAGTGTCAGCAGGGGGGCAGCCCAGTGAGCACCTTGTAAGACATGAATGATTCACATCCATCGTGTAGCCTGTGCAAACAGGCAGCCAAGAGATCCTCATCAATCTTGCATGGAGACAGTCAAAATGAATCTCAGATGAGAATGAGTACAGCTTTGAGTTACCTGCTGTGGAACTATATTTTCTGTGTTTTTTTAATTGGATTTTTTTTTTAAATTTTGTACTGGGACTACAGATTATGAATTATTGGCATGTCTCACAACACTTCAATTCCCACAACTCCGCGCTTCACCACCGTTGTTTGATTATTAGCGTATGTTTTCCGCAGAGATAATGACAGTGACCAGTGGAAATGATTTCCAGCGAGCCTCAATTATTCAATTAGCTCGACTGGATAATCACTTCCAATTCAGGCTGTGTGACAATTCAGATAAGCAACATTTTGGCTGTGAAATGACCCAGATTCAGTGTAATCTGTCTTTCTTGCTCTCTCTCTCTCTCTCTTCAGCACTAGCATCTGAACTTTTATAGCATCTAGGAAATATCCTGTTTGTCACATGTCACTTACAGTCACTTGCATATGCTCCAATTAGCACATCACAGAGTGCAACACAATAGAACGAAGGAAAAAAACAAATGTGCTAATAAACTGAAAAAGGCAAGACGGATCATTGTTCCATTTGACACTTATAGGAAGTGTCAGACTCCCCCCGTGAAAAATAAATGGCTCAAGTTTACCCCCTGACTTAACTTCCCATTTTGGTGCACGAGTGGAAAAACGTTGGCATGATATGTAATCACTGTGTACTCCATATGAACTCCCGTACGGTAAAGCAATTTGATGTATTTCCCGAGCTCCCCTGGGGGACGGCCCTGAGGCAGCGTACCACCGCAGTGCGGGGGAATCCCTCGGCGAGTTCCTATCCCCCTCCTCCTTCGACTGCTATAGAATGGTAAAAATAGCGCTGTCTCTAGCTTAAACACGGGGAGGTGATTGAATTGGACTTTTTCCTCTCAATGAAAGTGTTGCACTGCAATTTATAGGATAATTTCCTCACTGTCTAATATCATATGATGCATTGCCTCATAACAAAAAAAGAGGGGAAGGACAAAAGGAAAAGAACGATGGGGAAAAAATAATGTACAAACATTTTTCTCCTTTATGAACAACCGTTTGGACTCTGTGGCACATACTGCACTTGCATATAGATTGTTATTACTATATTTGTTGACGTCTGGCAAGTTTCTCTTAAATTGATGAATTATTCAATAGAATCTATTATTTTAGACACTTTTTGATCATTTTTTTGCCCTTCCCAGCATCCTAATTTAGCTTTTTCTTTTGTTTTACTAAAAAAGGGTCCTTGAAGTTTGCTGTATGCTTAAATAGCAGATGTGGTTAGAGAAGGCAGCACTTAAGGGCAAAACCAGTTTTTATCTGTCAAAGATTAGGTATTACATGTCAGGCCTGTATAGACAGGATATGAGCATTAGCTTGTTATCTCCTGGTTCAGTCTAAATAATCTATGCATAAAAAGAAAGAGACAAAAGGACACATGAAGGAACGATTATAGAAACTTTCTTCTTTTTGTAGCTTAAGAAGCATCACAGTGACACAGTGACACATGACAGGACCAAGGCTACCCATCTGGCAGTATCTGAACTTTCAAAATTAGAGCACCAGTAGATCTCTAATTAATAAAATGCTACATGCACTGCAACCAGGGCTGGCATTATTTTCAACACATCAAAAGCAAATATTTTATAAAACTTTATTCTTTATTTTTATAACACTTTATTTCAGTAAAAACATTATTTGAAAGACACTTAATCAACATTTATTGGAAGAAAATTATGCTAGCACTCATGTATCTGTTAAAGTCTAGTATTTGCCGACCACTACATTGATCAGCCCAACCATAAATCATTAGGCTCCAGTCAAAGGGAACACCTTCTTCTTCACTGACCTCCCACTCATACTATATTTGTCCATAAAGCTTCTGATTGACTGTCACTTCCTCTTCAATGAGTCCCACAATGGACTACTACCCTTTAAAATGGCATTTTACAAATTAGGCTTCATTAACAAGCTAAAAAAAACCCAACCTAATAAAAATAACACAACTTTCCAAGTCATGCAATCAAATCATACAAAGCTAGAGATATGAAATTGTAAATAATTTTGGCTAACAAATAGTCAGCTGTGTTAATTAATAACAAGTTGATAAAAAAAAATAGACAACTGTTACATAACTGCATGAGCTCAGACAGCATTAGCATGAGACACTCCTGAAGCCTTAAAGTTTGTATTTTGGCTGCAGGTATCTTAGTTTTTGAGAACTGATATTCAAACATAGTTAGACAAGGAGGTACAATGCTAAGTTATCAACAAACACTACCCTTCATGAACTTTAATACTGTAATACTACTGTAACTGTACTATTGTAACATAGCAAAACAATAATTAGTCCTAATTAGTAACAAACTAATAAGCAGGCGAGTGTTGAGAGATAGTTCGCCATGTTAGTTAAACTATCAGGCACTGTGAAACACATTTTATTATATGAGTCACACCTTCAAATGGGCCAAACCAGTAAAACAATCACATAATAAAGTATAAAACAAAAACACTCCAGATGTTTAAAAAAATATACTTTAAAACTATTCACCAAACAACATAGCCCACGTGACTTCACCGCAAATGTCAAGCCGTCCAGTGGGTCAAACTGGGTGCTTTGGTGGGCTGTTTCCAGTCCCCACTGGACCACATATTTGACACCCATTAAAAAAAAAAAAAAAACTGTTTTTGAAAAACCAAAAAGAAAATAGTCACTGTATTTAGAATAGAGAGCAGCTACACTGCTGCTTCATTTCTGACTCTCATCTATACCAACTGAAAATTGCAATTTAGAATTAGCATCAGGCTCAGATAGCTAGCCAAACAACTCATCCGCACAGCCAACTGTTACTGGTGACAAGTGAGTGGAGGTTGATAGTCCATTTTTAATCAAATGATACTTTGTATCTTTGTTGTTTCTTGCAGTCTGCTTCCCTTCTATTCAAAATTTAGCATTAGCACGAGGCACTGACAGCTAGCCAAATATGCAGCTGCCAGACAGCAACTCAGAGACATTTTCACATCTTAATCATCAACACAACTGCAACTGTTACTAGAGGCGAGTTAGCAGACTCTTTTTTTTCCCTTTGGATGAGGGCAAGGTGTGCTGCTTTTTTACAAGAGCTAGACTGGGGGCAGAACCACTTATAGCCAATAAGCAATTGTATGCTTACAATTAAATGATGCTGCTTATATATTGTTTTGACAAGGGAGCTTAAGACAAGGGTGACTTTTCATCAGTCTGGTTTGTAGTCTCTAATTCAATTAAAAACCAAGTGTAGTCATATCAGCAAAGCTCTATCCTACCTGCATTAGATCTCATAAAGCCTATGCTATATCAGTTACAGTGAGCATACTCAGGCTCTTGACTGATGACCTTTGCAATAATCAACATCATAAATCTAGCTAATAGTTTACCTGGCTGTTGTCATTTGCTACAACATAATGTCTGCTTGACTGGCAAATAGAAAGGAAATGAAGCCGGTGCCTGTCAGATTCACATTCCCAAAGCTAATGCATTGAAGTTTCTGTCTTAAAGGTGTACTCAAGTCTCACTGTGACAGCCACCCTTCATGAAATCACACACAGGACCAGGAAATGCCCGCTCTGCTTATTCTAAATCTTAGCGATCATCACTTCATCCTACAGTGCGCTCTCTCCTGAGGCCAATTATATTCCATCAGGCAGGAAGCCGGATGCCGGATAAAAGACATGGGGGTATATTAAGCCACACTCGAAGCACAGAGAAAAGATACGCTGTTGCTGCATAGCTAAACCTACATAAGATAATGAGGATGACATAGTTACTGCATTGGCAACATCTCACTCCAAGATGTATTTAATGCAACAAGCCATACAGTAAATGGATGTGGCTGGCACAACAATTAGACCTCAGACCGGGTTGTGTAACTTAATTAATGTTAAGAAAACAGGAACTCCGCAACTGACAACCGGAGAGACCTGTGAAATGTGAACAGACTTGTCAAGGCAAACAAATCAAAAAGGCTCGTCGTGTTGCTGTTTAAAAAAAAAAATGAAAAAAACAAACCGAACCGGCAGCAGGAACATTTGGAGAAACAGCGATGGAGCTGGAGATCTTTTCACCTCTCCATAATGACAGGGTTTTTTTTCTACTTTTCGACACCCACACGCAAGCGTGGGTGTACCGATGACTAGGTTGTTCAGCCTGTTACTGAAACTACATTCACACAGTGCAGTGACCATTTGTTTGTGCAGGGACCTGTACCTTCATTGAGCTGTAATTTAATTTCCTGTGATGACTTTCATAAGGCACACGTAATGGGTTTGGATATAAAGACCTTGATAGCTCTTACTGCAACAGAGATTTGCGCCTGTTGGTCCACTCCTGCAAGAGAAGGTCGTGGAAATGAAAAACACTCCCACACACACGGCGCTCTTATTTTGCAAATAAACTTTCTTAATAACAGTGTTTACGTTATATTTCAACCTCCAAACCTCACATTAATCTGACAGTCCTGCATATATCTAATAGTAAAAAGTCTTCTCTCTGTGACAGCAAACCAAATAAATGACACATTTTCAAGTAAGTCCTTCTTAAGTGTACAACTAGTTTCCTCTGCCTTGGCACACACATAATCTGTTTTGCCTTGCTCTGATCTTGTCCTAGTATGTGTTTCTCATCAGCCGAAGGCCCTCGGCACACCGCAAACAAACCCTCAGAGGTAATTAGAGCGCCTTTCTCAGACTCTGCAGCATCTGCTAGTGCAGCAGCTCGCGCTCACAGAGTGGCAGGCACTGGTATAGTCGACCTGCCCCGCCAGGTGGATTTCTGGACCAACCAGATGCCATATTCACATTTGCTGCCTCACAAGGTATTTCCCTCAGCTACCCCCTCCTCTCCCCCCGCGTTCCGCACGTCTTTGATCTTTTGCTTTCTTCGCTCTCCTCTTTCCCTCAGCCACTCAATAAATCTTTAGCTCTTCCAGCTCTCCTCTCGCTTTTATTTCTGAGATCTCCTGATGCGCTGATTGCCCGTGTGCTGTGTCCAATAAGATTCCCAAGGCTAAAAGCCCTGCATAGACCATCGTGAACTCTGGCAGAGGCCGATGAAATATAAAACCCACCCCACATCAAATAGAACCAGTGTTGCGATATGCGTAGGTGCCAGGTGAACTCGAAGGTACACAGCAAACTACAACTTCCAAGTGTCCAGCTTTATTCAAGGCATTTTTCTCACCTATTGTTTGTTTACTCTGGTTCAAATCCGTTGATGAGTTTGTAAACTTCAACATTGCGATGTTGAATAACTATTGGCTGGTGGTCTTTTCTTGACTTTTACTCAATGTAGAAAAATGGTTTCAAATTCAAAGTTAGTTACCATGACGTTAGTTTGGGGTAGGTCTTCAAAATCAAAGCGTTAGACTTTCTAGAAAGCAAATGATTATGTTCATGGATAAAACAAAGCAAAGGTATTTTTTAAAAAGACTAACTCAAATCCGCAATCTCAGGCTTCAAAATTCTTCACTTACTAAACCGATTATGATGCTGACATCTATCATGGACAAGGAGAGTTAACTGTAAGTTCAACATGCAAGACTAAAATTGCATTTAAATGTAGAGGTTTTTTGTTTAAAGGCTCTGATAACCTCGGTTTGTTTATGTCAAAATTACTTGTCACTGTTAAAAAACAAAAGAGAAATGTATTTAATTCCGTCTTTGAAATAATCAAATCGGTATTCCTCATGTTGTAAATGTTTGACCTGACCTCTAATCCTCTAATCTACATGGAAACATGTCAACTGCAGTCCATCTATTGTTCAGTCCAGGAGAAGGTTTAACTATGTTTGCTACGTAGTTACATGTTTTTGAAAGTCAGGATTTCCAATTTCCTAACTTCAAGTAATTTGCGTACCATCCCTATTATTCTACTTTCAAATTAAGTATAACTAACTATGGCAAGAAATTTTTTTCTAAAATCTAGATATGCATATATCTAATATGCATATTTTCCCCTACTTAACTCTGTTAAGTTAAAAAAAATGATAATCATTAAAATGTTGTGAATTCCCAAGTATTTTTGCACAGTCCCCAAAACTATTCCCCTAAACTAAGTAGTTGAATAACATTAACGCATCCAACTATCTTAAGATGTCTGTGTCAGTTTCCAGTCCATCACAAGATCAGTCAGTCTTTACTTTGAACCCGATTTGCACATCTGTCACCCTGTAACACCGATGACAGTTTTCTGTTAGCTCACACCCTTTGACATCTCCTTCACCTCAAACTATAACTCATACCGTCCATGACCAACCTGAACCCTTTCACCTGGTCTATCTGCCACTAATGCTTTTTGACCTTTAGCCTAAACTTCAGCTCAAACTTTGAAAATGACCCTTTTCTTAGTGGGGACCTTTAGAAGCTTTAGGTTGCCCTAATTTTCTATAACAGTGTGAAAATTTGGGATCTCTATTTTGATTTTTGGCCTGCATTAAAGCTGCAGTAACAGGACCATTACTCTCAATCTCTCCAAACCTTAGGCACTTGTCGTGTGTTTGTTTGTACTTTACAACAGTCTGTTTTTGTGTTTGCTTGAGAAAGAACATCAGAAGCCTGAAATCTGGCTGCACTGTGTTCAAATCTGTGCTCCTTGTAGAACAAGCTGAGTAGGATCCAAGCCTCATTTCAAAGTAGCAAGCAGCACTTGTCTCAATAAACCCTCAACTTTTAAGACAAATTTTCCCAATTACGCCTGCGGGCTTTTGCACTGGGCTGGTGAAGTGGAATTGTTATTTAAATGAATGCTGAATGGAAAATGGTCTTTTCGTTCCACATAACAAAGACAGCAGCATTTATATGGGCTGTGCTGTTTAGTGTTGATCAATGGTCTGGACAAAAGCGCTCATTATCTATTTCCCTGCAGAGCATGCGTCCCTGTGCTAAAACCACAGACGGTCCCCGCATTGGATGAATATCATTCACCAAATGTCAAACGCTGAAAGTAACAAACAGCTCCACTAGTAATGTTTTGGCTTCAACACTGGCTAACAGCCACGAACAGCCTATTTATCGAGCGCAGATGCACGGTCCTTTGGGAATGGGTGGCAATGAGACATGGAGCAAATTAATTATCAGTTTAAGTATGATCTCAGCTGTCTGACTCCCTGGCTGTTCAGCTGCTCTTCCTCTGCTCTGTGGAGAATAGTTTACTGGGTTAGAGAGCTAATGTTAGCAACTAAACTGATAGGAAGGAAAGCTTTTAGCTTTTTCACCTTGTACCCCTGTGTGACATCATTCCTCACAATCTAAAAGGTAAGAAGTCCCTTCTCACATGACACAATCAACTTGAGGTTTAAGACTTCAGGGTAACATTCTATAACAGCGATTATTATTAAAAGTTAAATCGTTTTTGGTGCTATTTTTAGAATACTCTTACAGTTATATTAAAACACAGAATTAATTATATATTGTATTAGACACTGAATCACAGATGAAAAGAAACAGTAATATTTTCATCATAATCATATCAGTGCAATTTTAAAAGTGCTTTATATTTTAAGGTAAAGATACTTACGCTTAATGAAATACCTTTAAAAATACTGGATTTCAGACAGCTTATTACAGACACTCATGTTTCCCTCAATTAACAAAAACGATCATCTCAAGGTGTTTTTGTTACTGTAAGGTAAAGAACCCACAATAGCCGATGACCCCTTAGCAAACCCCCCCTCCCCCACGCAAACACTTGGAGACAGTAGTGAGGAAGAACTCCCTTTTAACAGGAAGAAACCTCCAGAAAAATCAGTTTCAGGAAGAATGAAAAAGGCATTTGGTAAGGGTAATAACATGTTGTTTTGTAATTCTAGCCAATCTTACATGTAAATACAGGTTCACAAAGCCAATTTCTTCCAAACTTTAATGCAGCTACTTGTTACTAGCTGTTTGTACATAGATAACAAAATTTGTTTCATAGTCATAATTTACCAAAAAACAGATATTATTCTTAATTTCAACAAAAAAAAAAAAATTAGACAGAAACAAGGAAACATCAGCAGTCACACTGTAGACGTCTGTCATTTTATTGTGAAAATCAATGACAAGACCAAAACTTTTTCGCACTTTACGTAGTGACGCACTGTTTGATTTTTAATTGTTCTAGCTCTGTCCCCTAATCCTGTTTATTAAGAGGTCCCTGCCGTCAGAGCAGCTACTCTGGGTTTAAAGAGGCAGGGTCAGATTAAGCAAGTAATTAAAAGTAAGTCATTTCAAATGTTCTCAGAGTAAACATTAGATTAGAAGAAAGGTGAAAGAGAGAGGTGGGGGCATTCTAACATATTCAGTGGGAGTGGTCGTATCATGTGAAAATGCAGAAATAAGTTTATCTCCAGGTACCTGCCACATGTGTAAACCTAATTATGAATTGCATAAAGTGCAACATCAAAAACCCTAATAAAAATCATCATCTACATATTTAGGAAATTACAAATCCGTCCTTATTCTGCATGACCAAACTCTGCTGACTAAAAACATAGTTGTAATCTAGCAAATATTACTTCTAAATATTTTTGGATGCCATGCGATATCAACTTTTTTTTTATGACCTTGTAAAGTATCAGAAGAGTCATTCTCCCTTGTTAACGCCTATAGCAGCTGATACACTTTATGTAGAAACGCTGCTATTGGAAAGCACTTAGAGTGCACTGTTAGAGTAGAAAAGTGCTACATAAGGACCAGCCCATTTACCATTTAGATACTTCATGTGTGCACTCAACATACAGTTCATTCCTAGGATTTAATATTTTGGAGGTGTGAAGTTTGATGATTTTATGCAGATATTTTGAAATGATGAGATGAGAGAGCGAGCACAACAGCCCGATCTTTGTTCCTGCAGTGCACTGCACATCCTACTTAGTGAAACTTTGCCACGTCCCTCTTTAGCCGTAGTAAGGTAGACGAAAGGCTACAATTAATGTGTGAAGGGATTCTGGTGACAGTAAACTGTGTAAGCTGACAAAGCAGCATTCCAGCTAAGTTATAAATAACATAGAAGAAGACTGGCTTCACTACACTGGGCTGTGATTACTAGTCCACCTTCTCTTCCCCTCTGTTTGAAAATCTCTTAAGTGCTCCATTACTACAGGGCGTAGTTCCTCTTGTGCTGACTTTTTTTCCACTACCAGTGAACTGGAATAGAACCAGTGGATCTTTAGTAGTATCTGCTAAATGTAGCAGTTATTATACAGGGATGAGAATCACAGTATAATATTACAAAACTGGTGGTGTTCTGCATACTGCTTATACATACTCTATATAGCTTGAGACAATCATCTGCAATCTGTTTAACTAAAGAAGAAAAATCAGGAATCATGCATCTACCGTATTTTCACGGCTATAAAGCGCACATAAAAGTCTTAGATTTTCTTCAAAAAGTGCAGCGCGCCCTATCGTGCAGTGCGCCCTGTGTGTGTGTTGTTGTTGTAAGGAGGACGTAATAGAGGACACCATGAGAACGCTATAGGGGGAAGTGTGGGCGTAGATTGTATATAAAAGAGAGAAAAGAAAACA
>VUQR01014198.1:0-24857 GCA_015108515.1 Hemichromis elongatus | reverse complement strand
TTTCAGTTCCTGTGTAAATGGTAAATGGCCTGTATTTATATAGCACTTTACTAGTCCCTAAGGACCCCAAAGTCATCCACACATTTACACACTGGTGATGGCAAGCTACATTGTAGCCACAGCTGCCCTGGGGCGCACTGACAGAGGCGAGGCTGCCGGACACTGGCGCCACCGGGCCCTCTGACCACCACCAGTAGGCAACGGGTGAAGTGTCTTGCCCAAGGACACAACGACCGAGACTGTCGGAGCCGGGGCTCGAACCAGCAACCTTCCGATTACAAGACGAACTGCCAACTCTTTGAGCCACAATCGCCCCGTGTAGGTGTCTACAGGGGAGACATGGACATTAATTAATCTTACAAAAGGACAAGAGCGTGATTTTAAAACGCAAACTGCATCAAGATCAGAAACAACCGTATTGTACTGCTAACTAGGGCCAGGTATCATCATTGATTTATAGAATTGATTGGATTGGATTCGATTGATTCAATTGGAACCGGAAATTTGCCTCAGACAGTCAGAAAAATATATCATTTATCATTTATTTTTATATCTATAAAAGAAAGCTGACACTTGTGAGACTCAAAGGTAAGCATCACAACAGATGCCTTTGTGTCAAAGTAACTGACCAAAATCAGCAAAAATGAGACTTTCTTATCAGAAGTCAGACGTAAACACAAAGCGCGGACCCTCGGATGCTTCAGAAGCTGTCAGCTGTCGCCTTCCAGCACCAACGGCGTGTCAGGTGAGAAAGCCGACACCATCAAAGTAAATTTATATTTGAAAATCGATTCAGGATTTTAATGAATCGACAACAAATCAACACCAAACCCTACTGCTAACACACCTGCGAGTGTGTCCACAGGCAGCATGCCAACACAAACACTGCAAAAAATAAATATTTTACCAAGTTTATTTGTCTTATTTCTATTCAAAAATCTCATTAAACTTAAAATAAGACACATTTAGCTACAAAGTTGCATTTCAGTGAGATAGAACTTGTTTTTAGACAGTGCACCTTAAAACTGGAAAGTTTTCACTTGTTCCATTGGCCGATTTTTGCACTTATTTAGGGCAAAAAAAGGTCTTGTATTAAGTGCAAAAAATCTGCCAATGTAACAAGTGAAAATTCTCCAGTTTTAAGATGCACTGTCTAAAAACAAGTTCATATATCTCATGTAAATGCTTCATTGTAGCTGAATGTCTCTTATTTTAAGTGTATTGAGTTATTTTGACTAGAAATAAGACAAACATACTTGGTAAGATTTTGAGTTTTTGCAGTGAAGCTAGCCAAGAACCCGACGTGTTGATAAAGCTGAATATATGCTGATCCCAGCCCAGCAGCCAGACCTGAACATCATCAGGTCTGCAGCCTTTGTGTCTAATTATTAATTTTTCTACAGTTAAATCACTGTGGCAACCACTTTAAAGCCTCTTTAGGTTGCTTTTCATCTTTCATCTTTGTGTTGTGTGCTTTGTATCTATACATAAACACTAAAAGGTCCTATGTGAATCCTCATTAGGATAGGGATTTGTGTTGGTGTGTTAGATACAAGACAAAGTGCTATCTTTCAGGTTAATTTACAGAGTGAAAAGAATCCCTTTTTATAGACGGGTAGTTAAGTAACAAACTGCATTACCCCTAACAACATAAATGAATATGTTGTCTACATTACTTTTTTTGACCAGCGATCCCACCACTGGTCCTGACACATAAAACCTTACAACTGAAATAGTGTCTTCTTTTATTTTACCTTGACCATATCAAAAAGCTATGCTGAAACCATTTACCACTGAGAATATACACATAGGTTAAATGTACCATTCTTGATCCATTTGGTCATCGTCTCCTTTCAAATTAATTGTCTGCAGTCAAAGCAGTGGTTAACAGATCCCAAACTGTACCCTATAAGATCAGAATGGCAATGAGAAGCTGTACAAATGTAACCTTTCTGCTGCTTCTTCTCACACTCATTCTTTTACCCTGACGTAGTGCAATAAAGTTCTGATTACAGAGCATGTTATGATTTCATTACAGTGAAATCAGCGCGAGCCAGTGGAGGATGGTGTTCGAAGGGTTCTGTGGATGCATCCCAGTCCTTCCCACTCTTGTGTGTCAGTATTTTTCGCACTTCCGAGAATGGTGTATTTTCCATTTCATTTGTTCGACTGTTGATCTGAAAAGGCTGGTTAATGTGTCATGCAAGAACACTGGCCAGTGTGCTCATGATCAAAATTGAAAATTGTGGCTGTAATGCCTCCATCCAGGCTTAAATGAGCAAAAGTGGAGTGTTGGCTGGTTCATTCTGCAAGGGCTCTGTGACAGCTTTGGACCATTTGTTGCAGCCAGTTGATATTTTGAAAAGGCCAATTAAATTAGCCCTGAAATGGAAAGCGCTGTAATTTTAACACTGGTTATTCTTGGGAAACATTGAAGAGGGCCAATTGGGAAAGGTCTTGAAAAAATATAAACAAAGTTAATCTGTTTACACCTGAAGTACCAACACACAATAGAACAGTACAGCATCAGCACAGAATCATGTCCTAGATGACATTTAGAGAGCGATTAGAGTGTAACATTTAGTTTACTAGAAGTACTGATCACACCAGCGCCTATAGCTATGAATATTAATTACATATTAAGACAAAGTTTCATGATGTAGATCTTTATTATCTGCCACTGTTGCTAAGGTGTTGGTATACAAAGGACATTTCAAGAAGCAGATTTTGTTATGCGACTGCTGTTTTTTATGGATTTCATTTACTAATCACACAGGGGTAAATTGTGTTTTTTTTTTTATGTCACCATATCTTCTTTTATAATGTTTTATTTTTTTAATGATTCTTTGTTTATTTTTGCCAGCCTGTATTCTTTCCCCCTGGCTCAGGAAGTAGAGCGGGTCATATACCGATCAGAAGGTTGGCGGATCGATGCCCCAGCTACTGCATGTCAAAGTATCCTTGGATGAGAGACTGAACCCCGAGTTGCCCCTCATCCATGTGAATGTGGGAGTGAATGTTAGAAAAGCACTTAAAAGAAGTGCTTGTGAATGTCGACATGTATGTGAATGAGCGAAAAGGTCTCTGAGTCCTCAGTTAGAGGAAAGTGCTGCACAAGTACATTTCAGTGAGGTCGAGGTGTGAATTTCAAAATCCTACATCGCCTCGTTCTCAAATTCTCACATTCCCAAATTTGGGTGTCCATGCCATCCGCTCTCCCTGTGGGATGACAAGAATATCTCACCAGCCTTTCACAGCTCAGGGGTAAAACGTTCTGTGGCAATAACAAATAAAACTTGTTATTTCACGTGATTCATATTTAAGTTAAATCAAATTAAAGAATTTGTAATTTTTAGGATATTTTTAATGGCAGACAGCAGATCTGTTCTATCATGTCCCTCTTTTTTTCTTGTTTTGTTTGTTTTTTGCTTACATTTTGGAATTGTTCTGAGTATAAGTTAAAAAAGAAAAACAAAAAAACATATTTTAACACATTTCTACATATTTCTTGTGATCTCACAGCATTTCACTATAAGGGCACCAGTTAAACACATTTACCACCCTTCCCCTCCTCATCGTATTACTGTTATTCCTAGTATGATGAGGTAGTTTAGTATAATAAATTATTATAGTATAATAAAACTACTCACCTCTGCAGCTCTAGTTGTACAGATACCGCATGAATGCAGGAATGCTCCCAGGAATGCCACATAAAGTACGATACGTCCGATTCTGAAATTCCTGTGGAAGGCCCATATTTACAAATCTTTATCCTGTTAGCCAAGATTCAAGTTCACATGCACTGGTTAACAAGGTTACAGCTGGTGTACAATGACAAAGGATCCAGATCATAATGTATTTATTATGTGTTATTCTTCTGTTCAGAATGCCGGTTTTTTGTTTGTTTCTTTTGCTTGTCATTTCTTCTTTGTTCCACACTAACAAATTATTTGTGGCTACACCTTTCTCTGCAAATAAGCCACATAATAAAGCATGAAGACCTCGGCGCCTCGAGGCATTGCTTGTGTTTTATTTGAAAACTTTTCCACTTGTAAGCAGCAAGCAATTGATTCACACTTACAGGATGGTTGTGCAGGACATCGTTCTCACACAGGATTCGAAAATACCGCAGTTCAGAAGGGCTCGTATTTTACACTGTGTTTGTTTAAGCTTTAACCCAATCACTCATTCTTGTCTTTGCCTTTTTGGTACAGTTCAAATACACACTTTCTTTTATTCTTGGACTCATTTGTAGCCTGAAAAAAGATATTTTACCTCGTTTTTCCAGTCAGTCGACTTTATTCTGATTGGTTGGGTCTCTCAAATCAGCCATATTAATGCTATCTGCTCTGAGTTATATCAAACAGAGGTGTAGCACAATAGGTCCACTTTCAAATTATATGCTGCGAATTTCCCCTGGAATCATTGCATGTTTAATTGAATGAAACTCTTTTGAACACAAAAAACCCCACAAACAAATAAAAACAAAAGAAACATTTCTTTTCTTTTATCACTTCGCTGCCTTTGGTAGACATAGTTAGTACCTTGAGGTAGAGCTTTGGTGCAGAGCTCATTTTGGCAGCTTTAAACTTGACATAAAGCGCAGAGGAAACAATGAACAAAGCGGAGGCACAATCAATGTGAACATTTTCCATTACCTTCATGCAGGGCTGAAAGTAACCAGCTTCGTGACTCCCCCGAAAATTCATGCAGTACTTTTAGTGAGGGCAAAGTCTGTACTGGCAAGGCTCCAGCATAAGTAAATCCCACACTTCTTGGCAACAAGAATCTCTGCATAGCTGAAATCTTGCCCACTCTGTAGATATTCGTACCCTTGTTTTGTTATATCCTACATCACTGGTTGTAAAACTCACGCAGCCCCTGTTTTTAGTAACCGAAGGAAAACAAGAAAGCAAAAAAAGAGCAACTTTGTTCTTCATAACCCTCATTAGTTGAACTGTTAGACTGTAACACAGGGGGGCTGATTGCCTGAACAATACTGTTTGTTAATCTGATCATGTTTGTGTTTGGAACCCAGCAAACAAGCTGCCATGAGCAAGCTGAAACAGTGAGCCAGACCGAGGTTTTGCTCCCCCTGCAACAAACCACACACAAACACGCGCACACTCACACACTGCGAGCCTCTTCTCCCAGGCTAAATAATGATGATCGGAGGCACATAGCTTAGGTGATTAATTATCCATGTCACCAGATGGGACGATGAGGAAAAAAAAGTCTGATTTTCTTTTTTTCCCCCCCTAAATGCATTTCAGAGTGTGGATTCGATTGGGGGTAATGACAGCCATATGTTGATAGATGACCAAAGGCTAGTATTAATCAGAAATACAGATATGGGATGTTACCAGGACAGACGACTGTATGTGTATGTGTGTCTGTGTGTGTTTGCAACTCAGTCAGATCCTTTGGATGTATTTAGGTCTACAAACAATTGAAGAAAACAATTAACAATTTAAAAATGGAAAATAAATAAAGCACTTTAGCTAGGAACGTATGTCAGTTTTAATTGATTATTGGTTCTTGTTTTTTCTGACAAGTTGCAGTTGAAAAGACTGAAATCAGAAGGACAGGATCTTGCCCGAGGGATCCTGGGTACGCATTGGGGACCACTTATGTAGTCTGGTCAAGCGGAGAGACTGGTTCAGGTCATTTTATCCCTCATTACATGAGTATACATGTCAAATATTTCCACCCTGGAGCCAAAACTTTTCTTTTTTTTTTTGTTTTCCTTTTTCTTTTACAGCATTTTCAAAAAATTCTGTCAAAATCTAACAAACCATCCCCGTAAGAATAAATGTGAGTAAAGGCAAAGTTCAAGGAAACTGGATTAGTATAAGCTTCTGTTTTTTTAATTAGTAAAGGGCAAATTGACTTCTTAAATTAATATGTCATAGTAGGAATTCAGCAGAAACAGACATTCTTGACAATTATATCATACGAGAGCTGGATATATTATAATATAATACAATCGTCATCATCAATGACAGTAATAATATAATAGTAATAGTGCACATCCTGCAACTCTGCTGCAATATATTGGACTAGAAATTGGGGAAAATGGATAAAATCCAGACTTTTAAAAAAAAAGTTTGCATAAAACATACATATATATATTCAAAATGAACAGCTAAAACAAACCACTGATTTAACAGACTGGACTGAGGAAGACCGTTTCAAAGCTTGGGTACTACATGGTTAAAACTAGAATGTGGAGGACTTAAAACACCCTCGTCAGATGAGCAGAGGCCAGCTGCTGGAATAAGGGCTCAGCAGTTCTGTTGTATAAGCAGAGGCAAGGCCACGTGGGGCTTTGTGTGTGATTAATAAATTCTTAAAACAAATTCTGAATGTCAGTGGAAACTCATGAAGGGAGGCAAGAATAGGGCTTGCAAATAATTTTGTGCTAGCAACTGTGTTTTGAACCAAATGCAGGGCTGGAAAGGGCCGAGTAGAAAAGTTACACTATATATTATTAATATTATTATTAACTAGACAGGAAAAGCTCATATTATTGGCTGACAGTATAGGTTTTAGAACTCTATCTTAGTTGAAAAAAAACCCCCAAAACAAAACAGGAATGAATTAGGAAAAAAGTAATATCAAGATTCCCATTTGATGGTATTGTAAGGACTCATTTGCAGGAAGCACTGGGAAAACTTTGAAAGATTTTAATGAACCATTTTAAATTAACCATATGTGAATGCTTATAGGTATTCACAAAGTTTTAGGGATCAAGCAAAGGATTTCAAGTCTTTCTTCACAGGGCTGAGCTCATAAATCACAAGATAGTTTGTCAGGTAAGTTCACAGCTTTCACAGGTTGCAGATTTTACTGATCCTGCTGCAGGTAAGCGCTCATAGTCTCTCATAAGAGAGGATGCAGGTGGGATTTTATTGTTTCTACACAGCTTTGTGTTCCAGTCAAGCATCATCAGCTTTCACAGGTTTGAATCCTGAGAAGTATTTCTTCCTGTGTGGGAGTGGGTTAAGTGGGTTTGGCCACAGGTAAGCCAGGCTGGCAAGCTAAGACAAAATCTGCAACAGAGGAGAACAAATATGGTAAGTATGTAACATTACTCAGCAAGAAGACAAGCTTTAATTACTAAAAAGGCTTTAATCTCACTGCTACTCAACAATATGACACTGGAAAGGAGGACTGAGGTTATATCCTGCAGCTGAGTGCCAAGCAGTGGAAACTAGGCTGCTTATACCTTCCAATGTCCGGGAAGAAGCAAGCACGGTTAACTCACACTTAAAACAGAGAGAGAGCAAACAGGGGAGAGAAGGTGGGTGAGGATCTGAGAGGACAGGTAGAACCATGACAGATATGATGTTAAGGGCAACGAGTCAATGTGGTAACCCTCCTCACTGAAACTGTTGGTGCCTCGCACATGAAGCTTAGTTTTGCTAGGGCTAAGATGGTGGAAATCCAATTAGTAACGGTACTAAAGCTTTCACCGAGGTCGGCAAGGCACATGTGAGCCTTGTATAACATTTCCCATAGACACGGCCCTGCATCCCCATGAATACAGTGCAATTAACTGTTGCCCTCAACACAAATACTGTTACATTCAAGGTCGCTACAAGGTTACTTTATAGCAGGAACACATGTGGCAGATGCCCTTGCCTCCATTGTTGATACTGAGTGCTATATTTCAAAACACATGTCATGATTTAGGTTTTGGCAGCGATGCCATTGAGCTTGGCAAAAGTAGACCAAAAAATTAAAAAAACAACAAGAATAACAACAGCAAAACATTAAATTAAATGGTTTTGAATATGAATAGCTTTAATCCTCGGACAAAGAGATTGTTATTCCATCCTTGCAGCGCAGAACCCTTTGTTCTTTTTAAACTGCCTGCTTTAAAGCTACAAGGCAATGAAGATTTTAATTCAATGTGCTCTGAAAGAAGCTCGTGTCAGTGGTTGTCTTACAGAAAACTGGCTGTTCATCTAAAAACTTGAAATAAAGTTTTGATCAGCAGTAGAGACTTTGCTTTTAGTGACACGGAGTGGCTAACATGATATTTAAAACTGCAGCAATATTGGTTCACTGTATGCTAATGGCAGCTTAATGTTTGTGGCTAAAAATCAGTTGGGGTCTGAATGCAAAAAAGAAGAGGTTTTATTATATGAGGCAGAAAATGAAATTCATTTGGGTGGCAGGATAGGTTGACCTCGTCACCTATTGATTCCAGTCTGTCTGAATGGCAGATCATCAGAATGTGAGAAGCACAGTAATTATGAAAAAGTATTAAGCCACCTTCTTTTGACAAACTTTTGACATAGCTTGAACTTCCTGAGGCTTCAGATTATAGAGAGCAATATAAAGAATGTTTATCGTATTTGTGTTTACTGCCAGGGATATTTCAGGTATTTCTTTTAAATAGAGCGGCACAGGAGGGACCAAGAACCAGACAAGGGATAGGGGGTTGATGTGAGATCAGAATAAGGAGGGGAAAAAAGCTGCAAACTAGCTTAGAAAACATTAGACATGATTTTTGTGCAGTGTTTGTATTTTGTTGAATAACCCAAGAGTATATTTATGCTAACTGGTTATGCTGAGCAAATCTGATTCACCATTAGAGGAAGGAAAGACATTGAAAGCATCAAGGTTAATACGGTCTTTCAAAATCATAGAAGGCACTGGTAAAATGGGGCGCTCGTGGCTCATAGAGTTGGCAGTTCCTCTTGTAATCGGAAGGCTGCCGGTTCGAGCCCCAGCTCCGACAGTCTCGGTCGTTGTGTCCTTGGGCAAAACACTTCACCCGTTGCCTACTGGTGGTGGTCAGAGGGCCCGGTGGCGCCAATGTCCGGCAGCCTTGCCTCCGTCAGTGCGCCCCAGGGCAGCTGTGGCTACAATGTAGCTTGCCATCACCAGTGTGTGGATGACTGAATGTAGTGTAAAGTGCTTTGGGGTCCTTAGGGACTAGTAAAGCACTATACAAATACAGGCTATTTAAAATGATTAAAACATATTTTCAGGAATAGTTCGATATTTTCTGGAAAAAGAGAGCGGTGAAACCTCCTCTAACTCTCTCCGAGATGAAGGGAACAATGCACAACTTGTTAAAAAAAAATGGCAGGAAAGAAAACAAACATGTAATGGAGGAGAAAAACAACATGTGCCAAAAAGCGAGCTTTTGAAATCCAAAAAATCACAGCATTTTTACCCGTCATTGTGTCTTCCACTGTGGGGTTGAGACGCCATTATTCAGTTTGTTATAAATCTGTTCTGACAACAACTTCACACACACACACACACACACACATGCACGCACACACACCTGAGATATTTATTACTTTTAAGTGAGCCACTTGCCAGTGTAGGGTTCAGATTAAGGACGATTCCCACAGCACAAATCTAGTAACTTAGAAAGACAGTGACTAGACATCTCAACGAAGCCAGTGTACGAAGGCAACTATAGATTTTTTTTAACTTGCAATGGCTGCTAATTAATTCTTTATGTGTGCCACTGAGAGCATTCATACTAATGGTGTTTATTTGGGTTTCAGTCAAGCAGCTGAAGGAATAGATAAATGTCTGAAAGAGGGATGGGTGTGCTGTCCCGAATTTCTGTCTGACAGCCACAACAATAACAGCTTTTGCTTGTTCCCCTGTCACTTACTGTAGCTGACAAGTTGTTCTGAAATCCAGCTCTAACAACGCAAGACTGCTGCTCACATTCAGCTCCTTTCACTTCAAGGCTTTTTCACATTCTTGACATCAAAATAACACATACAAGTACACGTTTACTTGCCGTTTTATTAAAAGGCTGTACAGACAACCTGTGAGGAGAATAATCACATTCAAACCTAACTAATAATATACATGTTCTACTTTGAATATTCCTTTTCTTCCTCTTTTTTTCCTCTGGATTGGGACAACAAGAGTTCTTTTACTCCAACACCAAATAGGAGTTTGAAAATAAAAAATGTCTTTAGTCATTCTAGTAGCTCTGTGAGACTGCAGTTCAAAATAGAGTTACGTGCAGCAAGCATTGAGCTAAAATGAATTTTATGGTACTAATAAGCTCCAAATGAAAATGTTAACACCCCAGTGTTGGGTACAATTGTACTGATGTATAATCTATGATGGGTATGCTCATTTCTTAGTCCTACGGTCCAAAAGGCTAAATTCATAATTTACCCCTGCTTTTCAACATAAATGTGTAGCTTTTATTTTAGTTTTACAGTAAAGTTGTTTAAGGTTATTACCGCTGCATCCCAGCAAGAAGCTCCTGGGCTTCAATTCACCAGCTGCCTGAAGCCTTTTTACCGTATGTGGAGTTTACACGTACTTCCTGTGCCTACATGGGTTTCTCTGTCTTTTTCTCACATTCCAAAGACATCCATGTTGGGTTCATTTGTGATTCAAATGTGGCTCTGGGTTTTAATGTGAATGGTTGTCTGTCACTCTGTTTTATCCCTGACTAGACTAGCAACTGGTGACCTGTCCAGGATTTACCCTGCTATTCACTCTGTGACAGCTGTGATAGGTTAAAGCACCCCTGTGACCCTGAATAGGATGAGCTAAAGATTATATGTCAGGATATATCTGTAAAGGTTTGCATTTTGCAAACTCAAATCGGAACTCATCTACACATGGGATGTGTAGAGGGAGTAGAGTAGTGGGGTTGATACACAGCCCAGGGGAGAACCGATGCTGAGAGTGTGGGGGGAAGAGAGGTGAGAACCCAGTTTCACCTGATGGGGTCAGCTGACCAAAAAGTCCTTTATCCAAGAGCAAGTGGGTGGCGGGAGCTCCAGGTTAGCTAACTCTGTGATCAAAATGTCTGGTATTATTGTGTTGAGCTGAAGTCAGTGAAGAGCATTCTGACATAGCTCACCTGTTGCTCCAGGTGACTCAGTGCTGTGTGGTAGGCAATGGCTATGGCGTCTTCGGTGGATCTGTTAGTCCGATATACAAATGGGTGAGGGTCCAGAGCCGGGGGGAGACAGATTCTGATGTGCTGCAGAACCAGTTTCTCAAAGCACTTGGTGATGACAGGGGTTAGTGCAATTGGACGGAAGTCATTGAGACTGGTTATGGTTGACTTTTTATCAATGGGGATGATTATGATGGATTTCAAGCAGGGTGGGATGATGGCTTGTTCCAGAGACAGGTTGAAAATGTAGGTGAAGACCTGCACTAGCTACTTGGCACATGCTTTGAGCACCTTCCCAGGTATTCGATCGGGACTTGCAGCCTTCCTGGGGTACACTGCACAGAGCGCACGACTCGCATTCTGTGCCTCAAGAGTGAGTGGGGGGTTGCTAGTGTCTGGTGTGGGTTGTGGTGGTCGTTGGAGTGGTCTGGCTGAGTGCTGCGTTTGAGACTAGAAACAGTCAAAAAAGCTGTTCAACTGATTGGTTACAAAGGGATTTTGGACAGGACACTCCCCCTTAATAACAATGATTTCCAGATAATAACAACAGCTGTTAGAAGGATAATTAAATCATAGCCAAAACCTATATGTATTTAAATAAATAATAATAAAAAAAAAGGCCACAAATATTCTAACTGGGTATGATGCTCAAAGCTGCTTTATGGAGGCTTGTAGAAAAACTCTGTGGCAGGTTGTTTGATAGGAGAAATTACTAACGTAAAGTATAACATAAGGTGGCTTCATCAAGATATATAGTCTAAGGAGCTTGTAAAGAAAAAAGCATCTGGACTTCTTTAGGTTGCTTGAAGATGTTTCACCTCTCATCCGAGAAGCTTCTTCAGTTCTGGGGTCAAATGGTGGCGAGTTCCAGATTTAAACCCTGTGGGCGTGTCCCCTTGAGAGGGACAATGGATCCCCTACTGATCCTCTACCTAATCAAATGAGTCAAGGTTTGAAAACGAGTATGGGTCACAATCAGCCATGGTTTCAAGTGAGCTCAATGTAAACCTAGCCCCACCCTGTCATGTGATTTCCAGAGGTCAGATTGCCCAGGATGTTAGTGGGCATTAAGGCATCTGCAGGGATCAGTAGGGGGTCCATTGTACCTCTCGGGGGACACTCCCACAGGGTTTAAATATGGGGCTCTCCACCACTTGACCCTAGAACTGAAGAAGCTTCTCGGATGAGAGGTGAAATATCTTCAAGCAACCTAAAGAAGTCCAGACGCTTTTTTCTTTATAAGCTCCTTAGACTACAATGACCTGGATGACTGAGAACCTTCACAGACATCAAGATATATAGAAAGGCATTTTACAACAATTAAATATGTACAAAAAAATCATTAATTGGACCTCCGTTTGGACCTCCGTTTTGTCTCATCTACTTTAATCGGATGCTGTAATTGGCATTAAATCTACTTTTTTAACCCAGTGAGTATTTTTTATTTTTTTGCTGCTACCCCAGGTTGTATTTATTCTTGACTACCACATGAGCACTCCATGAAAGAGGATGTTCTGAGAATAGAAGTTTACTTAATTTTAAATTTGATTAAAAAAAAAGAAAAAAAAAGAAATTAATAGCATGAAAGAACTGCCATTTAACAAAAGAGATCTCCAGCAGACGGTAGAGGGGTAGCCATCTGGCACAACGGGGTTGAGGGGAAAGACAAAAAGAGGAGGCTTGAAAGACAACAAACAACAAAGGAGGCACTTTGATGTGAGTATTGTTCAAATTAAAATTTACAGAGTTTAGGGATCACCAAAGTGATTGCAATTCATTGTCATTGGGAAATCTTCAAATTGTCAATTAAAGGTCCCAAGATATGACATCCTGCTAGGACATAGTATATAACACCAGAGGCAGTTTTATTGTATAACAGAAATGTCATTGCCCCTCCATCTGTTTTAGATCAAAGCAATGAAAAAAAAATATCAGAGAGTCGAACATCGTCATTCCTACAGCCGTGACGCTACCACGGATACAACACATTTTACATGCACATGTCAACAAGTGCATCCAGGATGTGATTCATACACCCGCATGAAACTTCTACTGCATCTCTGTGCCTCAGTCTGATTAGGTTTGTAGATGAACCTCATAGTTTCTTATGATCAGAGTGGGTATATAGGGACTTGTGAAACCAAAAAGACTGCTCTGAGACGTGTAGAAGGGTAGGTAGGGAACACTGAAACAGAAGAAAGAATAATTAAGAACTCTGTGCGATGGCTGGAGAAGCAGTAAAAACACACTTTGTTCTATTTGTATTGTTTATGTTTTCCTTATTTGGCTTCTAAGCAGATTTTTATTTGTCTTTAGCTCAACAGAGTCTCAAAACCCCAAACTTACCTCAAGAAATATCCTTTTCTTTTTTTTTTGCTTTGCATAATTTTACTTTTATTTACATTGGCTGCTCAGGCGTTGTGTTTTAAGTATTACGCCGAACTCATCCAAAGGCTGTGATACTAGGTAAAGTAATTTAATATGCGTTAGCATTTTTCAGTTTTCACAAAAAGTAATATATGTTACTTGTTGACTCCTCCTAAACAAATCATTTTCTAATCTGTTGCAAGTGTTGCATTGCTTTTATGTTACTCTGTGTAATTGCTGGTTACCGTTATGTGTTCAGTATCTGATATATTAAAATACCAAATATCAGCTATTTTTAGTAGCTTGTTTAAGCTGAGAGCAAGGTCAGTGAAAAACAGCCTATAAAGCATTTCCCAGAAAAAGGGTTGGCAGTGGTTCTACAGTAGGAATGAGTACAGGTAGGAGGATATGACCATGCATAACACTCATTCCTGCTTTTGTTATCTGTTGAAAATGAAGCTTTGGTGCTTGTTTATCATGCTTGGTCCAGGATTCTTTACTGCTGTGGTTTCATTATAGACTGTTAAGCACATGGTAGATAACGAACTACTACATTCTTTTCTCCCCTTCTGTACATTCATACACAATAAGACACCATCGACTCTTCGTTAAAGTAATTAAAGACCATAAATAGAAGAAAAATAGCTTTTTTATTAGTAAATCTATTGTGATTAATGAAATTAGTTAAATGCTTTATAGTACTGCATAGTATAGTATGAATGCTATATTTATGTCCATTACATAAAACCTAGCCATGCACCGTTGGTTGACAATAAGTAACGGTAACACAAGACTGCCACCTTACAGTCTGAGAACCTGTGAGGGTACTTAGACTTCAGCTATAAAACATATGTATGTGTTTTAAGGCTATTATTGTATAGATGCCTAATGTTTTGCTGCCAATGCACAAAACTATGGTTTCTCTGTCAAGAAATCTGGAATCCGGCCCAGCAGAGAGTTTCTTTACCAGCTGCTGGGGGGTGATTGCATTAAAGGCTGAAATGCAATCGATGCATAGCATTCTGTGGTATGGGTGAATGCAGAGTGTGGGGTGTAGAAGTTGGTGCTGTCAGTGAAGTGGTTTGGACATTATGCAAACTTTAGGGGTCTAGTACAGTGAGGAGGGAGGAGAAACTATGTCTGACCAGTCGCTCAGTGCACTCATAATGAAAGTCAGAGCTGCTGCAGGGCGTTAAGCCAATTCCCCATCGACTTCTTTGGCACCAGGATGATGGTTAGATTTTTGAAATTCATGGTAACCATAGCCTGGCCCAGGGAGATGTTGTCAGGGGGGGCACTTGCTAGCTGGTCTGCACAGACTGAATACCCTCCCTGCTGTCTGGACTGCAGCTTTGCATGAGTCGAGTCTGGATAGAGTTCCTTGGTGTCACAGAAGTGGTTGTGACCTCTTTATGCATAGTAGTGTTTTGTTTTTTCTGATGTCCTGATTTGACAAGCCCTTATTATCCTAACTGGAAGACAGCATCTCTTCCTCTACACAGGTCATGTAGTGTAGATCTCAGCACGGCTTGTGTTTGGCATGTGCCTTTACTGCATGATGTCCCTGATGCACTATGAACCCAGTCACTGAGTCTGTGTAGTCCCCCCAGGCAGATGTGCCGGTCATAGGTGGCTTCTTCCCCGAAAACATCCCAGTCTGATCTCTCAAATTAGACTTGTAGGCCTGTGGTGGATCTTTTCAGCCCAACCCTGATAGTACTTTACATTGGCTTGGAGCATTTGAGCAGTGGTCTGTATGCTAAGAGAAGAAGGACACAAAGGTCCTCTGACTGACCCAGCTGTGGAAGAGGGATGGCTTTGTGTGAGTCACCGTTATCGTTGTAAAATAGGTCAAGCGTGTTTTCAACCCTTGTGGCAAAGTTCACATGCTGGTAAAACTTTGGTGTTACTGTTTTTAGGCTGGCATCGTTGAAATCTACAGATATCCACAATGAAACAGCAATCAAGATGGGCCATATTAGGAGTAGCACTGGGGAGGGACATGCACCACAGTAGTTACTGGGAATTTCCTTGGTAAACAAAATGGGCAGAATCTACCCTTTAAAGAGTCAAACTGTGCTGAGCAAAGATTAATTCTGTTGACATATCAACGCAGTAGTATTTGTTCATAAAAAAACACAAACTCTGTGAGTGTGGTGCTTACCTAATGTTGCAGTGCCTCTACTGTAACTGTGCAGAAAGGTGTTAGCCCCTGTAGCTGGATGGCTGTATCAGAGATATTACTGTGCAGCCACTTTTCGGTGAAGATAAACACACAGCAGTTCTTTATTTCAGACTCTGTGGTCAGATGCATAAATCAGTACAAGAAAGCCTAAAAAGGTTTTCTGAAAATGATGCAGATACAACCAGAAGAGTTTAGGATTTTGCTAAACACATGCTTCAACACTGTCTCCCATCACCCTGATCACTTCCTCCAGTTGATATATAGCCGTGGGGAAAGGGAGTGGGTTTCTTACATCAATACAGGCAGAGGAAAAAAAACTAAAACAAACCTAGCAGAGGTGGTATGAGTAATGGGGGTACCTGAGTGGGGTCAATCTGGTGTTGTCACACTAAACATAGCCCCCATCAGCCAGTGCCACAGGGTCCCTTTTAGCCCCCCGCACACTATTACCCACCTCCAGGCCCACTAGGCTCAAAAAATGGAAAGTACTTTTTTTTCTGCACAGCCTGTTACACTTACCTTTGCTTTTAAAAAAATCTTTTCTTTTTTAAATCTTTTCTTAATTTCTTTTTTTCTGGCAACTCAGACACAAAACATAATATACTCTTAGTGCAAACCCACAAAACAATTTTTTGACCATATTCCAATAAAATATTACAACAAATGCTGAAAAAACAGTTTCCCTGTAGAGATTAATAAAGATGTTTTTTATTCCCAATATCTGATTCAGATTCAGCCCAAAGGAATTCCTCTGAGTGTCTGTGAAGGCACAGGGCATGCCTGCGTGCTCATTCAGTACATCCATAAATATTCAGAGCCAGATAAATGAGACACTTTGCTAGTTTGGGCACATGTGCAAGTGTATGTGTGGTTATGTTTCCGTGTCAGTAGAGGAGTACTCTTGCTTGGAATGTGTTCATACATGCAGTCACGTGAATGAAGCTGAGAGGTTGGAGTTGAGCTGTGAAAGTGGCAGCTGTCAGCACTGTGGTGTGTGTGATGCATGAGCTCATCCGTCACTGCGAGACCCCTTTCTGAGGAGGGGGTGGAATAGCAATCCGAGATCATTTCCAATTCCTCCCTCGGCCAATTCTTATCTTAAAATATGTTTTTTTTTTTATTGTTTCTTGTGGAGTTTAATTTGCATTTCTTTCTTTCTTTTTTCTTTGTTTATATGTTTGCAGAGATGAGTGAGACTGGGTAAATATTGGTAGTTTCTTCTCTGGCTTTTTCCATGTTTGGGTGTATTATGATGCAAATGTTTGTAGATGGACGACACAAGTGAGAAAACATGGGCATGCAATCCCAAGATTAAACTAGAAAACGCATTATTTCAAATCCATTTTTAAAGCCATATGAATCATTGATGATTTTGCAGATGTGAGCAATAAATACATTTAAATATAAATATATACAGACTCGCTGAGAGAGGCTCACTCATCTAAATATGTTAAATGCAAAAAACACTCAGTGTTTTAACATTTATGAACACATATTCAGATGCATGCAGTCCTTCCTGTGACTGAGTATCAGGGGATCCAGCGGTGCTGAGAGGCTGCCAGCTGGCCTCACTGGGGTCAAAGACCACAGAAGAAGACAACAGCTGCAGAGCTGCACTATGACACACATACATAAAGTGTAAGGATTTGTGGGAAAGAGAAGTGGGTGCATTATTGTTTGTTCAAAAGACTGAGATAAAGCACAGGGGACAGAATAAAATAAAAGAATGCTGACAAAAAGAGAACCCAAAAAAAACCCTTCAAAATAACAAATTGTATTCCTTGCAGGGCAAAGTTGCTGATGCTCAGTGTACTACACTTTTTTCCAATCCATACCCTTATGTCTCGATTAATAGGCAGTTAAAGTAGATTTGCATAATGGATGCTGAAACAAAAAAGTTTTTCACATGAGTCGGTACATTTGCTGACAACACTCTCCAAAGCCTCCCCCTTTTCTCTGTGCAGGAAATACAGACAGCCTCGTGTACTGTTTGTCTTTGAGATAAAGTGCAGCAACAGAAGGAGATATGTTACCTCATGTCCCTTTACTTACTCCCCACTGAGTAGTCATCACTGGGATCCCTTTATGGCTGTCCGTTCTGTCCTCATGAATTACATCTCACATAATTTCCACCTTTGTTCATGTACGGTGATGCCAAGAGCCCTATGTCTGACACATTCATAAATCAAAGAGCAATTCATCGTTTGGATTAAGCTTGTTGAATACAAGCTATCTCTGGAGTCACGCTGTAAAGTATGGACCTGAGCCTTCTATACACACAGTGCCAAGAACCCATGCAGAGCCAATCACAATGCTTGACAAGTGCATATAAGCATGTTTTATATTGCTAGTTTTAGACCTCACCGTGTTTACATCAGTCATGTTAGCGGAAGGGCAGATGCCCTTCAAAAACAATGCATCATGCGCCCTGAGATAAAGACGTCGCACATTCCAGTTTTTCCTCAGCTTAATATCCAAAGTGTTTTCTGTTTGAGTTCTCTTTTTATCATTTCTATTCCAGGGCATTAATTACTGCCGTGCTGCTGGATGAAGTTAGCGTTGCAGAGATAGTTACAAGGTGTCCTTTGGCAGATGCAACAATATTGGATGCCATCAGATAACAGCTCTGTTTTAAAAAGCAATAAAGTCCACATTTGGAAACTGAAACTGAGGATTAACTGAGCATTCATGTGGCGAAAACAAATTCACAACAGAAACTCAGAAAATAAAACTTTTTTGAGCCAAGTTGAGTTGAGTTAGTCAGACGAAGGTTAATATTTGGTCAACTGGAAGGGAACTTTGAGTAGTTTAATGCATTGCAAACACATTGTTTTAACACACAACAGTTTAAAGCAGGGCTTTCCATTACTAGATTATGCCTCAGTCACACAAGCTTTGAGACCTTGTGGTGATCATCTGGTGGCCAACGGTTATTGGGATAAAATATTAATTCCAACATTGCACAGACTTAGAGATGGTCAGTGAGCCCAATGTTAAGTAAGTAACCAACGGTCACTAGGGAAAAGTGTCCATTCTGCGACTGGTTGGAGAGTGGCTGCTGGAGATTGCTGGGAGTCTCTATTTCTTCCTGGCACCTGGGGGCTGCCAACCTGTGTGACTGAAGCTTTAGTAAGAAAAGATTTTTTATAAACAGTAATTATAATACCGAATCAAGAAAGGTAATTATTTACTGAAAACATGTACATAACAAAGTCACTGGATTGATTAGTCAACTCAGGAACTCTGACCATGAGGGCACAACATGTATGCAGGGTTAGTTTGAGAGCCATAAGCGTGCACTATGTGTCTCATTCGGGAGATTTGTGTTTTGCTCTTTGTCAGTTAGCTTCAGTTTCGCCTTGTTTTTTCTTCTTGTTGATTTGGTTTAGAGATGACTAACATCTTGGTTTGAAGCAAAAGGCTATGACCTGGTTTAACAGTCCTCATTCATATTAATCCAACACACTCAAAATTGACACTCAACAAGAATATTTAAAATGTTGCAACTTGAGAGTTGTAATTATGTTATTATGTGTTATTATGGCTATAAACAAGGTCACAGAAGGACAGCTGGTGCACCTATTCCGAGAACAGCAGTATTTGATGTATTTGTATGAGAATAGTTCCAGTGTTATTCACAGCAGCACAAATCCAGGAGTAAGAAATGACTAACAAAGAGGCAAATAAATCATCTATATTCAGTCTCTTTGCTTGTTGTCCAAAGCACTTCCATGGCACCAAGTGACAAAGTTCTTTGTTTCGGCTACATTTGGAGAATGTGACTCATGCAGCAAACACATGTTTGAATATCTCAGAATAATTGCATGACATCTATCTCCAAAAATCTAGTTATACTGTATCCTGTTACATGTGCCTTTCAGTGTGGGGTAAAAGGAAGATGAGGAGGAAAAAAATAAAACAATAAACTGCAGGACTCAACAGAATTTAACATCATGAAATGATATTAACAGCACTATCCAAATCACTTTGAGGCAATCAAGCTTACTGTGCACAACAACCAAGCCCCCCACCCCACTCATTCTCGCCAAGAAAGAAATGGTAACCAAAGGCCAATATGTGGATGAGGCATAGAAGCCTGTGGGATTTGCACAATGTTGCAAGGCTGCCCCCTAATTAACTGTATTCCTCTGACAAATGCTGTTTGTTTGTGAAAGTTCTGCTTTCATTTCTTGAACTAGCTTTCTGCACATTATGGTCTTTGCTTCCGACCAGATTAATGGCCAGTAGAAGTGCGGTCGCTGTGATCCTACCTGACCTGTCTCTTCATCGCCAACGTTTAATAGGATGTTGCCATTAGCAACACAAACAACCCTTTTGCAGTGCAGGCAAAAGGAGGAGGAGAAAAGAAAATGCAAGTTGTGGGCTAGCAAAATGGGAAGCGGCAGAGAGCGGAATGGAGGATGCTTTAAACCACTGAGCTCGTTGCCGCTGCTATCAAGCATCCACAATTTTCTCTTGTCTTAAGCAACACATCCTGTTCAAGACAAAATCATAAAAATGCTTTAATCCCAAAGGCACAAAAAAGTATATTACTCTTGTTCTCGGTTGGCTGAATTCATAATTTCTTTTGGTCCTCCAGGCTTCTTGGTGTCTCTATCACTCTGTCTTCTGTTTGTCTAATGGTTTCTGAGTGAGCAAAATTCAGTGTTAATGCATCAGCACTGCTTGTCAGGTCTGCTGAAATGGACTTTGAAGAGCATGTGATAGGACACAAAGCTAGAGGAAATGAACAACCCAAAGCACACACCGTGACCTTATTGACACACTGTAAAAAAAACTTCACAAAACTCAGTGTTTTTCTCATTTTGTTCACTGTGAAAATATGTTGACTACTTTTAATGTAAAATCATTGTATCATTATTCATTCTACACAAACGACTACAGCAATCCAATGTAGATGAATCTATAAATATTGGAATGATTAACGCGCGCTGTGTTCTTTCGTCAGTAATGACATTCAGTTTTTCCTGACGCAACACAAGACATCCTGCATGTTTACAGACCTCATATGTATGTGAGCACCTTCACTAACTCGTGCACACTTTAGATACAAGAAGATAGTCACTAATTTCATAACAAAATATTATAATATGATCTTTTGAAAATCATTAAGGCGAGCAGTTTGATTTGTTGTGTATATGTTATTGTCAAAAGGGGACATTATGTCAGAGACTTATTTTAAAGTCATCTCCCAGAGCAATATGTAAAAAAACATCTTCTCATGTGATTATAATATCCATTGCACATTCAGGTTTCTTTCTTTAGGTGTCCGCCCTCTTTTCTTCCCACCTTTCACTGTTTTAATCCAGCAGCACCATCCTTTTCTCATCTCTTTTTCCTGCAACAACTCTGCTCTGCTATTTCTTTTCCATTTCACTTCTCACTACATGCACTGTTCTTGAACTTCATTTCCACTTCCATTAAATCTATATACATTCATCTCCCTGTTTCTGCCCGTCCTTCACTGTCTGTCCCATGTACCTCTTTACTGTTTCTATTTCCATTTCTTGTCATCTTTCTGTCTTGCTATTGTTTAGGCTGTATGACTGTGTGTAGCGCTACCAGTGCTATGCAACTCTTTGTGGTCTGATGCTATCAGACAGGCTCTTATAATTTTGTGCGATGCTTTCTAATATCAATATAGCCTGACAAAAGGGCTATATAAAGGACCGAAACTTTTTTTTTTTTTTCAGATGTATGCCAACTTTCCGAAACTTAACGGAAACTTGTAAAGTTATAGTTAGTTTCCAGTTGAAATTGAAATTAATGATAGATTATTTATGTATTCACATCACCCCTGCCCAACCAACTGTGGCTGCTTTAATTCTGTTCACAAGAACACAAATCCACACTTTTTGTTTTTATCCTCTCTGTCCTGGAAATATATAAACAGACTCAAACCAAATGTAAAATATAAAAAACCTGGATGCATAAGATAAAACTGTCCTGTATTAGCACCTACATTTTGCTAGATAATGTTTATTATTTTTTTTCTGAAAGTACTAATATGTAGCTGCCTGTTATTGTTACTTAAAGTTGCAGCACGCTGATTTTTTGAACCTTTATTTATACGGGTAGTCCCAATGAGACTTCATGCCTCATTTACAAACGAGAGCAGTTCCAAACAAACATTTTAAAATTACAAGAATCATATCATAAACAAGAATAATTTCCCAGTAAAAAATTCATAAAATCATTTGTACAACTTTTAAAGTCTGCAAGTCAGAAAGCTGTAATTTTACTGTAATTACCCATCCGTCTGTTTTTCAAACCAATTGTTCAGTTCAGGGTCGCAGAGGTGCTGGAGCCTGTCCTAGCTGTCACTGGGTGACAGACAAGGTACACCAATTTAGAATCACTGATAAACCTCTCGTGCATGTCTTTGCTAGAGGAAGCTAGAGTTCCCAGAGAGAACCCACGCTGTGCTTGCACGGGTTCTCTCTGGGCAGTGGCTCTGTTTTCTTTTTAACAGGATAAAAAACATTCACAGCTGGCTGGGGCAGTGAAGACATGAATACAAAATTAAGTTACCATTCATTTCAATCTCAACTGGAAACTAATTACATATAATACAACCATGTTTCTAAAAGTTGGCGTACATCTGAAGCAAAGATTCAGTCCTTTATTTGGCAGCCTACACAGATATTAAAAAAACATGCTGGCAAAAAAAAAATAAGCATTCCTGTCTGGTAGCATCAGAGCACAAACCATGAAAAAGCCACAAAAAAAGGGCCCGGGCTGGCTGGTTGTTTTGAACCCAAAACTTTCTTGCTGTGGGGAGACTGCGCTAACAACTACACCAGTGTGCTGCTCTTATCTGGAGTTACTGTCTGTTTATCAAGCTAATAACCATGCAGCAATGTCCAGTGTTTCAGTGAAGTGGATCTTTTTTGGTTAGTCCTTTAAATCTCTATTATAACCTCCAATAAATTTACATAGGTAAGATTTTCTCTTAAAAATCTAATGTTCTGTTTTGTTTGGTCCCATTCTTCTCCATATGTTTTTAATAAACTAGGCAAACTAAATGTATTAATAAATAATGTGATTGGTACCTGATTCCAAATTTACTGCTAGATTCACTTAGTCATTTATAATTCTGGTTACTTGTTTGCTTGGTGAATCACCAACAACAATATGATTACTTTTTCAAAATGTCAAAGATTACATCCATGCCAGAAAAATATTCTACTTAATTACAAAGTTAAATACCAGCTTGCCAGAAAAAAATTGTGCAAGTGCTCTAAGCAAAATCTTCTCATGCATGATGTATTAGATCGTCATATGCCTCTTTGATTATAAGGGATGTCACTTGTAAACCGAAATTATAAACCTGATGGACAACAGTAAATGGATAGATAGATTTTCCCAAGGCATAAAACTTTTCAATAATATTTAAACGGCAAAATTTAATTATTTCTTTACCTTGACAGCTTCATTTTACATCAGTGACACTCTTACATCATTTACTGTAGCATACCTACAATATCAAACAGCAGCTGTGTTTTGTTAACATGTTGGAAAAGAACAAAAGCTTCATGGCCTTTTTTTATGTGTGTTGCTATTGGTGGCTGCAAGTGTGTGTTGTGTATTGTAGAGATATAATCGTCCCTCTGTAAATCTCTCATTGCTGCTGCAGTATCTGTGTGGTGGCACAGGGCATCAGTAAAGTGCTAATTAGATGCTGCAGTGGAGCATGGGACAGAGCAAGTGGACAATCACCACAGTGAGAGATAATTTCACACTCTCTGCCCTGACAACTGTCTAACGGCTGCTCAAAGCACAACTGGCAAAGAGGGCCTGCTCAGCGGCCTCACTTCAAGCTTAACCACAGCAAAAACACATACAATACAAGCAGCACTGCCGGCAAGTATGAATCCCATCGGCAATCTAGCAACCTTAACAAAACTACTTTAACTCATTATTTTTACATTTGCAACACTAATATTCATAAGGAAAATATTTCAGTAGTAGGATATGTGCCCTTTTTGACAGCAGAAACCTTATAAAACCACATAAACCATATAAAAGTCTTACCTTACTCTGAATCTAGGCTGAAAACTAACATATCTCGAGCTCGTGTATTTGAATTTTCTTTCCTGTCTTTATACAGTAGTAAAATGTATGGCAACAGACGCTCCTGTGTGCATCAAGACTAATACAATATGCCGATGATACAATTTACTTCATTACAAAATTATACAAAGAAAATGCATTTAGAGAATATTCCGGAATATATACAGAATAAAAAAAATAACTCATTAATATTTCTTAAATAAAAGTAACCCAACAAAAATCAATTTAACCAGTAGTTAACATGTGCAGACAATTATTAAAATAATGCACAGACAGCAATGCACTGTTGCATTTTCTTTTCTTTTTTTCAGATGTTACTTTTGTTGCATTTCTACCTTCTCCTGACTTCAGTACTTCCAAATAAAATATAAAAGATAGACCTAGCTTCAGTGTCTGAAGCCCGATGCAAGTACAGAAGTCCCTTAAACCTGCTTGCTTTTAATGACCAACAGAGCAGGCTGAGACTCCTGTGGCTGCAAAAGGAGTCTATGGGAAAACAGCCCTTGATTTTCTCTTTTTCTGTGACCTCAGTTAAAAAGCTTTCAGATGATATTAAGGACTCAATCAAGCTGTATGAAACAAGATGTTTATTTATTTAGAAAGGAGGATTTTGAATATTAACAGTATATTAGGGATGGGTATCGAAAACCGGTTCTTGTTGAGAACCGGTTCCCACTGTTTCGATTCCGTGGAATCGTTAACAATTTTTACAAACGATTCCCTTATCGATTCCCGTAGCCTCGAATGACGTCACCACGTTGCATAGCGTCTTTTACACAATAGGAAACATGGCGCCTAAGCAGCACAAACGCTCAAAAGTTTGGTTACATTTTATGAAAAAGGATGACAACAGGGCAACGTGCAATACTTGTGTGGCGGGCTGTCACTCTGTGACAGCGGTTTGGCGAGGCTCACGGCCAGCCAGGTGGGCTTCCGGCGCACGGAACCACGAGGCGCTCCGGCAACTGATGGAGGAACCTCCGTCTTCTCGAGCGGCTCCTCCTCCGTCACTCCCAGCTGGAGTGGCTCCGCTGGTCCCGGCTCGAGCAGCCCCTCACGCAGCTCCTCCTTCCCCGCTGCTCCCAGCTGGAGTGGCTGTGCTGGTCCCGGCTTGAGCAGCCCCTCACGCGGCTCCTCCTTCCCCGCCGCTCCCAGCTGGAGCATCTCCCCGCGCTGCGCTTCCGCTGCTGCCTCTCTCGGCTGGATCAGCTCCCCGTGCCGCGCCTCGGCCTCTCCCGGCTGGAGCAGCTCCCCGCGCCGCGCCTCGGCCTCTCCCGGCTGGAGCAGCGGCTGGAGCAGCGGCTG
>VUQR01014196.1:0-15631 GCA_015108515.1 Hemichromis elongatus | reverse complement strand
ACAGGGTAGAGACACAGGTTGAAACGCAGACGAACCAGCACCGACTAAGAGACAAGACACAACTTATATACACTCAGGACAACGAGGGGATTACAAGCAGGTGGGAACACAGCTGGGATAACTAACACTAATGAGACCTGGGGAAGAAAGCCACACACAGTAAACACATTCACATAGGACGCAGACTTTCACAATAAAACAGGAAACAGGGACACATGGCACAGAAACACTCACACCCAATTCTCCAAACCCCAGAGTCACAGTGAACATAAATAAACCACCATCACAAATCCCCCAAAACACTCCATAATGAAAAGATAAACAAAGAAACATAAAAGCTGGGTCGACCCGACCCAGGACCGTGACAATTAGTCTCTAAGTAATTAATTAACTGTGCTGCCAAAACCTTCTCAAGCACCTTTGAAAGAACAGGAAGTATGGAAATTGGGCGATAATCCGTAGTTCTTTTGAAAGTGACCAATCATGAGAAGGCCAGTGATTCCCTTGGTATCCACCTCAGTCAAAGTGAGTCATTCAAGCAAAGTTGAGCTTTGTGAACAGAGTAGGATAACCAGAGTAAGCATGAAATTGCTGCAGCATGAGCAAAGGAGGCACTCTGGCATGGGTGAATGCTTCTTTGTGTGCATGGCTTGTTGAATTTACATCCAGCTGTAAAATAATGGGCTCGAATTACCTATTTTCTATGACACAAAAATAATTCCATGAAAGAGAACTGAATATTTATAGGAGACACCCCACCACCATCATAAACGCAAGAAAGCTGTTGCAATGGTGCCTGTATTGCTTCTTTCAGTAGTGTCAGTAAGAGAAAAGTTCATTTTATTGCATAAAAGATTTTATTGGATTCCACTAGCTGGGCGAATGGCTTAATCAAGAATTGAGCTGTGGTTTGTGGAAGGCCTCCATGGGGACTGGCGGCGGCTCCCGGGCCTGGCAGATCCCAGTGTGTTAATGAGAAGTGAAGAAGTGAGAGGACTGAAGGGAGGGGGGCAGTTTGGAGGCGGGGTCCCGCTTCTGAAAATTCAGATGAAAATTCAGTGTGTATCTTCAAAACATACTGCTAATCGCATTAGCTGATTGGACTGCTGGATGCACTCGGCCAGAGGAGGAAAAATCCGTTTGTGCCGGTCCGGTGATCCACCTGTCGCCTGGCTCAAACAGCCTCTCCTCCACACAGTTCCTATTTATAAAGTGCTTTGCCAAACATTACGACTAACAGCTGGATTTACCCAAAAAGTCCAAGGAGGTAGATATTCAGGTATTGGTTCGCGCTATTGCCCTGTTGTAAAAGCTGTCCTTGAGTCTATTTGTCCATGACTCCTTCTATGTGCAGTGAAGGGCAGCTTTGCTTTTACCACTTCCTTCCAATGATACCTGCATAATGCCTAATCTAATCTCTCCTCTTTCTCTCTTGCACTGTCTTTCCTCCATCTTTCTACAGTAGCTGGACCACACTGTGTGACTAACTGCACAGAAACAGATTGTGTGTGCTGATGTTTATTGAGCTGTTGCATTTGAAATTACCAGCCACAACCGGTTACTCAATGTATGTTAGCTCGGTGATGCCCAAGACTTTTAGAAAAAACATTCTGTGGAAAAAAGCTGAACTTTTTCCAAGGTCCGTGTCCTATTACATCTAGCATTAAACTAACTAAAGCAACTAAATGGTAGACATCAGTGAAAAATAGTGGTGGTAGTGTGATGGCCTGGGGCTGCTTTGCTGCTTCAGGACGTGCACAACTTATCGTAATTAATGGAACCATAAATTATTATGCACAAACTTTAACAGCTGTTAAAGGTCGTGCAATGTTCACTATGTAGTGTCATGTGTACAGAGCTTATTCAAGAGGAAATGCTGCAGTCTGAGACGTACCATGCAGATGAAAACGAGTCAAACACTTTTCAAATCATACTCATAATGTCAAAGAAATAGAGAAACTAGTAAGTCACAGCAGCTATAAAATGCAGTCCAGACCAACATAAGTCCAAGTTTAGCCACACAGACAACTCTGAATCTAAACGTACTTAAACAGATCCTATTCTGCTCATTTTCAGATCAGTTTCTTTTATATGTGTACTTTACATATATTTGCATGATTCACAATTCAAAATAATCCTCATTTATTTTATACTAGTTCTTGGTACAACCCCCGCTTTATCCTCTGTGGGAAGCAAACATTTCCCACTGTGGAACTTATCCAAATAGACTGTTTTTACCCCTTGGAGACAGAAGGTGACAGAGCTAAGGGTTCTACCCAAGGCTCAGGCACCAAGTAAGAGCACGAGTGTGTGGTTTGCAGATGCTCTCCGGTTGTCCATGCAAAGCCGGCTCAGCTGGCAACGTGCAACCATGTCCCACATTTAAAAGCCACATGGAATATTACCCCTGCTCTTTCTTAGAGCTGGCAAGCTGGCACACATCTTATATAACAACCCCTTTCATGACAAACTCATACAATTTTAAACATTCATTTTTCTGCATGGACAGTATAACCTAGTAACAAACTATACAGATGAACAGGTGAGTTCTGTGTTACATAAAAAGGCAGATGGTGGATTGCAAACACTTAAACTCAGTTTAAGAACAAATGATGCAATATTGGCGGTCTCTCTGACATTGACTGAGTCACACAGCCACTGAAATTTCTCATATTTCTGATTGCACACGGTGATTTTTATTATTCTGTCTCAGACGCTCCACTTTTCACTTAGTCTTTGTGTTGTGCCTCTGAGATCCTTGAGCGTTAGTGTGAAAGCCAGCCATGCAAGTGTGGCTGTTAAATTAAAAGAATGAATTAAGGGGGATGGGCATATGTTTTCATTTTAATACATCCAATTCTAACTCAGTGTTCTTTACAGTCCTGTGTGAGCAGGATTCATAAGTGTCATGTGCTGAGAGGTACCTAATTTGTAATTGATGCAGACAGTTTGTCAGCATGTTTAGTCTGGATGAGTCTTTATCAATAAGCACAGCTCGAGGGACTTGACTCAATGGGCTGACAGCTGGTTGTTTTCTGGTTATATTCCTATAGAACAAGAAGGTTGCTAACTGTAAATGTAATATTTAAATGTGAATTTCAGTCTGTGTACTCAGCTGTCAATAGTCTGCAACACGTGCAGACTCAGTTATGCATGCAATGTGGATGCGCTAGCCTGTATTAGCTCCTGCTTATCTGTGTTTACCTCTAGTTTCATGACTTCCTGCCGGTCATAAACGTCGCCCAGCTCCCAAACCATAATTCTTACAGTACAAACAAACTTACAAAGAAACTTACAAAACAGATAACCAACAGTACGACCCCCACTCCCTGGAGAATCTCTGCTGAGCTACGGGTCCTCTGTTTCAGTCACAGAGCTCAGGAGGGGTTAGCTCTAAGTTTATGACACCTCTCAACCTTTATTGTTTATATTATTTTACTTTTATTTAACACATTTATACGTATTAAAAACTAGAAATATTCCTCAGAAACAAAACTAAACATAATCCACAACGAACGAGGACTATCAAAATAGGACAGGAAACACAACAAAAAGAGACTCACACTTAAGACACACCAGCTTAATGCAGGGAGACAGTGAGAGCGAGCGAGCAAGGGAGACTGGTGGTCACCAAGGTGAGTGTAAGAGGACAGGAGGGCGACGCTAATGAAACACAGAGACAAGACTGACTTATTGAACCCTTCTGTTCTTGTAGCACAATCAGCATCAGAATGAGCACTAATGTGATTCTGGTGTTTTTTCACTAAATTATTAGACTAGTACAGATCTAAAAAACACTGATGTATGGGAAATGTTGCCTGATAAGTGTATTTCCGAAAGCACCTTATGGCCTTTTGGATAATTGTACAGCAGTCTTTGAAATATGCTCACCAACATCAACGCAACTAAAGTCAGGCTTAAAATGAAGCCAATCCTGACTGGAGGCACCAGCTCACTCAGGATCATTATTCTAGACAGTGAAAACAATGAGTGGAACAGGAACAAGGGTGAGGGAGACAAACTGGAATCAGGTCAGAATACAGGTTTTCGACTGTTAGCAAGAACGCTAAATGGCTTTAATATGACAAACTTGGACAAACTGGTCATAAAGTGACAGTGACGAGCAGATAAACAATTTGTGTTGCAATGCAATAATTGATTTGTAAATCTCACAAATGTGTATTTTATTAAAAACAGAATATATAAAATGTATCAGATGTATTTGTTTAAATGGACACTTTTCATTATGTCATTCCAAATATTAGGACCTTTGACTCTGACAGTAAGTCAAGTGGTACTCAGCTGGAGCTGAGGAACAGGGTATAAAAAAGAACATTTTTTATAGTTTTTTAGGACTAAAGATGAAAACTATAACAGATAAAATATTGTTGTTAAAAGAAGAGGAACTGTGAGCAAATGTGCACCTTGTCCCAACTTTTTTGAGATGCGTTGCTGCCACTAAACTAAAAATTACCATTTTTTTAATGGTACATTTTCCAAGTTTAAATATTTGATGATTTGTTTTTAATACCAATAAAATCTTCTTCTCTGCAAACGCCCTTACAAAATGTACTATTATTCTTAGTTCTCTATGATCCAAGGATAAAAAAAGACAGCCATGACACTATTTAGTTTTACTTCTATAGCACAAAATCACAACAGCTGTCAGCTCAAGTTTCTTTATATTGTAAAGACCAGAGAGCAGCTTTGGCTGGCAGATCTCTCCAGTGTCATTTTCTGGTTACAGTATTTGTGAATAATGTACTTTCCAATGTTCCATCAATATAGTTTGGGAGATTTTAGTCTTTAAAAAAACAAACAAACTACCACGCATTACTTCCATATTCAAGAAGTAAACGTCCTGTTCAGTGTGATTCCATTTTAGTTACGAATTGAAACGATTGAAATAGGAAACCCATCAAATACAGCATTGTGTTACACTCTGTGTCACTGCAGTTGTGAACAGTAACGGTTACCTGCAGGCAAACACACTCTGAAATTCAAAATTAAACATTAAGGCTTTGAGGTTTTGGATTTTGTACTGTTAAGTTTGTACTGCTGCTGCCACTTATCTCACGTGCAATATCCCATTTGCCCCCTCCCCCCCCGTGGTCACATTCCTATTTAACATTTTCTTTATTTATTCACAAGTGTGTACATATATCTATATATACATATACAGGCCTCTAGAATGCGACCAATTTGGTCGCAAATTTTTCAGTGGTGTGACTAAAAAAACCCTTCGAGTTAAAAAAACAAACAAAAATACCCTCTCTGCAGCTCTGAAAGTCTCCGTGTGGTCAACAACAAACACATTACACCCCTATCGTGGTCTGATCTAAACCAATCAGAGATAGTCGAGGGCGGGACCTCTCTGATTGGCCGTGGTCCAGATGTTCCTGTGGTCCTTCGTGTACGTTTGAAAGTGCAGGTGGACAGAGAGAGGTGAGTAACTTGAATAAAGCGACATGGATTCATTTAAACCCGTTAAACACCAGCATCTCAGGTTAAAGCTCACAAAACTATTTCAACAACCACCAAACAGTAAATGAAGCAGGTCAACTTAGTGCTTTTCTAATTGCATTCTCACACTTTCATACTCCGATGGATGCATCAGAGAGCAACTTGGGGTTAGTATCTTACCCAAGGATACTTGACATCAGGAGCCAGGGATCAAACCACCAACCTTCCAATCAGTGGATGCCCTACTCTACCTCCTGAGCTACAACCACAGCATCATGCAATATTGAAACTGAAAAATTACATTGGGTTTTTGTTAATTTAAAAGCAAACAAACAATCTTGAGTTTGAAAGGTATGGACTGCTAAAAATCAAACAAAACGATCTTCCCTTAGTTTCTTAGTATGATTGTTCGGTTAAGTATCTCAGAGAACCTGAGTCTTTAGAACTAATGATGGGAAGGAGAAGGGAACGCTGTGGAAGGCTCCGTGGATGAATAGTTCAATAATTTAAGGTCAAGTCCAAAAACATAAATTTGCCTCTGGCACCACTGCATAAAAAAAACATAATATGAAATCACTGCATGAACAGGTAAAATAGTTTATCACCCCATCAAAGTTCAAATGTTTTAAAGTTATTTGTACTCGGTTGTGATGCCACACATCACAGGCTTTTTCAGCAAGATAACGTGAAACCACTCTGTGTAGTAAGAGGTTCTAGGTTCTGATATTTGCTATGCTGTCTATATTTGCTTTAAGTTTTTAATCAGTGCATTCTACTTTTAAATTACATTTTATTTAATTTCTCAGCATGTTTTGGAAACAAGGTCATATATTTACTTCAATATTTACTCACATTTCTGTCAAATTCAGCTTGAATGCTATGTAGTGAAAGAAGACCAGTAAACTGCAACATATTAGTACAAATGATCAGTAACGATCCAAAAAGCCTTTTCTATAGTGTCTTAACAGCTCATTGTACAGTACTATCAGTGAGTTTTGCAATCATGGCAGTTTTAAAATGCATAAGAGAATCCTGAAGATGGAAGACACAGATCACTTGGCTCAGTTTTAAAAATAGGTAGCATTGGATCACAGTGTTTGAATCTGCTGCTTTGAGCTTGCAGATTTCTGTTGCGTTGCGCTCTCTTGCTCTGAGTTCAACCGACCTCAGAGTTGAAAGACGCCGAACCCTTGGCACCCATGAACCCTGTGGTGCAGCAGTAAAAACAACCACAATATGCTGATGCAACCTTTATACACTGATAAAGATAAGATGACCTTTTAGTCCCACAGGTGGGAAATTTGTTTAAATTTAATGGGCCTTAAAGTCTCTAAGAGAGTGACCGTTTGCTCCTTTTGTAGCTCTTTTTTGAATTCACTGACTCTGCATTCAGAAATGGACAGCCGTCAGTCTTTAAAGACCACAAAGAGCATTACTGTCAGCAACCCCAACAACAGAGCATAAAGGACTATCAGGATGGAACAGTAAGCATATCAACTGAAGACTTTGCCCAGCAGGTGAATTCATAGGATGTGAAATCATTGAAAAAGCTACAAGATTAAACATTCATCAACTGATTCGGATCAAAGTAAATAAATCATAGGTATGAAAACTGCCTAGCAGGTCGACAGGGCAGGTGCTGCATCAGATACAAGCACATACAGCAGCACATTTTAGAGACTTTTATGAATGTTGCAGCCATATTTAAGAGCTGGCACTTCTTTGTAGTGGAGCAAGAAAAATTAAATTAGCAATGCCACTGAGGTGTTTAGGACTTATCTCACAGCAAGCGGTCTGTCTTCTTGTGCCTCTGTGGCTTTCTCAGGCTGCTCGGGCTTCTTTCCACAGACCAAAGAAATAACCTAAGTCTCTGGACTTAATCGGTTTTTCTGAATTTCCTCTAGGTGTGTGTATGTGTATGAGTGGTTCTCTGTCTGTATTAGCTCTGCAATAGACTCAACCAGTCACATTCTTATTCCCCCTTAATCCTGAATCGGACAGTTTGTTGGGTCAATAGAATGATCTACTTCTTGGATTTTATTTGTGTGATCCTGGTAAGGATAAGGGGAGAAGAATGAACGGATGCATTTATATTTCTCTCTCGTTTCATCTGGCTTTAAAAAGCTTCAAAACTTTTATACTGCTTAAGTTGTGATTTGTGAATATTTTTTCTTTTTTTTTCCTTCTCTTTACCCAGATATGTCACAAACACAGATCCACTCAAGAACAATAAATGGTCATGCTCCTGGTCTCTTTTAAGGTCAATAAAAAGCGTCAACAAAAATCAACCACCAGATGCTGCTATAACACATCTCTGATAAACGGCCAAGGCTTTAACCATGTTTTAAAGAGGGAGTGGACATCCTTCATTAAAAAAAAGATTTTCTCAACACTTCTCTAATCGGTTTAAGGACTAGTATCATCCCATTCTTATCCTACTGAAAAAATAGAAAGACATAACTGAAACAAGATTTTGGAAGAAAAATAATACATCATTAGTTAGAAATTTGACACATCCATTTATCTTTTGTTCCTTATCTGTGGCTGGGTTGCTGAGGCAGCAGCCTAACCTACCTCTCTCCAGCTCCGTCTTGGGCGTATGCGGGATACACCGAGGCTTTCCCAGGCCAGCCGAGAGATACAATCTCTCTAGCATCTCCTGGGTCTGCCCTGAGGGCTCCTCAGGGCCAGAAGGGACTCACAGAAAAGTACCCAGGAGGCATCTCTGTCAAATTCCCGAACCACCTCAACTGGCTTCACCTTTATGCTCAGTTCTCTGTTCCACACAACAAATTATGAGCATGACCTACATTTGCGATGTTAGGTTACACCTTACTATTTTAACTTATAAATTGTGCAAAAGTCTTGAGCCACCCATCATTTCTCTATGTTTTGCATTGGTGAGGTGAGACTTTCACCTACTGTCATTTGTTATGTGAAGCCTTATGAAGGTGACAGTCTGGGCTCTCTTACCTCTGTGCAAATGTTGTTTTTACTTCAGCGATTCACCAGAGATGTGCTGAGTGTGGAAGGAGAAATAATACAAGGGATTCACAGCTGGCAATTTATCGTATTTTAAAATAATGCAGTCTATACACTATTAATAAAATGGGTGTTAAGACAGCTATGCAATACATGTTACCAATCCTTTCATTAATAATGTTGTTTATTTAGTTATTGTCAGTCTTAAGAAAGCCTGGAAGGACAGCTGGGTCCTGCATTTTAAGAAGGTTTTACACCCTACATTCATATGATGAGGTTATATAAAAATGATATCAGTTGTTAATAATATATTGATTGCATAGTCAGCCCATGATTTTTTTTTTCACTAACAAACTAACTAACTACTGCAGTATTAGGTTGGACACTATACTGTAGGACATGTTTTGTATCTGCATTGTCCCTTCCAGACAACTTGAGTAATGCCATCCATCAAGTAATGTCAAAACTCTGCACTGCTCCCCCTGGTGGATTCATAAGACATTAGCACCAGTGTTTCTAGATGCTGTTTTGTTACTCCTTGTGATTGCAGAGGTCACAACACCGGTGGTAGTTTTAAGGTTCAGTACCACATCATGGTCTCGGGCCAGAGCCGAATAAACTTTCCCACGAGCTGCCAAACACTGAACCAGGAAGTATTTAATGTGACTTTTATTACATTTGCAAAGAATTATTGTCTTCTGAAATAAAGAGATAAGAAGCATGCTATGTAATTTTTTATGTCCTCAGAGTCCAACAAATCTGAAGAATCCCGAGGAGAAGAGGTATGCGCAAAAAAAAACTAACCTGAATTGAAATTAAAATAAATAAACAACAATTCTGTTTTGCAGTGTGACTCAGTAAGTGACCGGCGACTGGTTGCTCCAGCCAATGACGCGATTCACATTTGGAAAATACTAATAAAAAAATAAATAAAAAAATATAATAAATGTTCCCTTTAGAAATCTACATTTTTTTTGTTCTTTTTTGCTCGATAAAATAGTTGTTTTTCTTTTTCAATCACTCATCTTAGCAGTAGGAAATGTTTTTACACTCCCTGGGCAACTGACTCAGTGACTCAAATGACTCTAAAAACTCGATTCATTTTGGTGAGTGACTCATTCAAACTCGATTCAGTAAAAAGAATCAAATTTACCATCACTACCCACCAGCTCGATAGCTAGCCAGCTCACTAGAACCGGCGAGAACACCAGACCCCCGCGGTCTTTAGCTACTCAGGTTAAACGATAACTTAAAAATGTTATTGTTTGGCCCTTTTCAGTGTCTTATTTGTTCCTGAGTAAATCGGCTTGGCAGAGATTTCAGCTGAATAAACGTCAAACAGAAAACTAATTTAACAGAAGTGTGAAATTATGGAGAATTTACTCCAGTGTACTGTTATATGATAGCAAGGAGCAGGCGGCTACGTCCACACCTACACTGTGTTTTGGGTCACTGAAAACCTATTTTTTTGCGTTTACATGTGGAGGGAGATCTTTTTCCAAAACGGCACGTATGGAAATGAAAATGGAAAATCTCCGTTTTCAGAAACACCCGTGTACATGTGGACGTAGCCCAAGACAGCTGGTGGCGCAAACATAAATGCTAGACCATCCAATTTCACAGCCATTGGAGATGTGAGCAGGACAAACGGAACAATGGACGCAAAAAGTCTGGACTTTATACCAGAGTTTAAATTGTGTTGATAGCTATGATAACAAATATATGCAATGTTTGTTTGTTTTTCCTGTATACTGTCGTTGTTTATATTTACTGCGGGAAGAAACAGTAAAAACCGCTTTTATAAGGAAAGCGCTCGAAAGCACTCTGCCCCTGTAAGCAAAACCAAAACAAACCCCACCCTTTCCTATTGGCGGAAAATTGTACCATGTCGACCAATCAAAAAATGATATGGCAACATGGCATTTAGTAGTTTAGGAAGGGGGGAAGTTTTAGGAGTGACGGCGGTGTTTGAGATGTGAGAGATTTGTGACGTTTAGCGTGTTTGGAGTCTAAAGTTAGTGTGTTGTCTTGTGTAGTTAGTGTGTAGTGTAGTCAATAGTTTTGTTGTGTGTGACAGATCAATGAGGCGACTGCTGAATGTTACAGGTGTTACAGGACAGGTACATAATAATAATAATGATACATTTTATTTAAAAGTGCCTCACAGACACCGTACACAGCAGAATAGTAAAATCAACATAAAAGCAAGCAGTTTACAGAATCATAAAAGCACAAGACATAAAAGATTTAAAATAGCAGAGTGGAGAGGTTATGTGGGATAAGCTGTTTTGAACAACAGAGAAGGAAGTGATGTTTCTTAAGTCAGGGGGTAGGGAGTTCCAGAGTTGGGGAGCAGAGCATCTCCTGCTGTCAGGCCTGCAGGTATCAGGCCTGTGATGTTCTCCTTTATCTTAAAGTGGAAAGAAATAAGTTTTTGAAGTGGCACAAATAATGTATGTGGTATCAAATTTGATGCAGAACAGCTGATTGTTCTGTAAATAGTTTGAAATGTTTATTTAAAAAACCGCCTTGGCTGCATTTTTAGTTAAATAGCTGCAAAAAACTTTGTTGTTTGCAAAACTCAGTAACTTTTTTTTGATGAAGTAACTATATAATTAATTGTCCAACATTGGTCATTATATCTTGTATTTGCAGACAGAGTTACAGGACTCTCTCCCAGACCACAGACTCAGAATACAAGTCAGAGCTTTATAAAAAAAAGAAAGCTTTTCAAAATCGGAGTTCAAGTTATTTTTACTTCCAGTAGTGTTAACATACTACACAGGTCATTTTTTCAAATTTTCATTGTAAGTGGGCTAAAGCACTTAATATTCTAACATAAATGTAAATGCTGTAATCTGATTATTTTAATAAACCATGTAACTGGGATGGATTCAATGCTGGCGTGACCACAGTGCACACGTCTAATGTTGCTCACAGTGGTCCAAGGGAGCGCTCAGGGAGTTTGTGTGTTCGCTCACACACATGAACAATTACATTACGTTGAGTAATATTTGTTAACCTAGAAATGTAATTGTTATAAAATGGATATTGGGTTGCTATTTGATTTGAAATTTTTATAAATGATGTATTCTCATACTGTGAAATGTCATTCAAACAAACTGAAGTGTACTAACTTTGTATTATTTAAAGGTTGCACGTTTAATGTAGGATACATAGTTTAGCTAGTACTGTGGTGAATTTACAGTACTGTGTTGGACTGGTGCTATAGTGTTCATGGTCATTGTTAGGGTACCTAAAAAAAATCTGGAAATACCTCAAGACCTTAGAAGTAACCTTCCCTGGCGCCAGCAACACAATCTTCTGTTTGCTTATTCTGCTTCTGTTTTGGGCTATGCTTACTCTCCACACGTATCTGCAGTCATCTGAGGGAGTACAGCTATGGGGCTAAACTACCCCATAGCTGGATCATTCAGTGTATACATTTCCCAACGTTAACATAAAATTCCTTTACTTTATGTGGTTATTAACTCAACAATGGTGGTATTGGTCTTCATTACATTTTAATGTTCTCAGAATATTTTGCCAGCCCCATTAAACATGATCTTCTTTTGACTTCTGTTTGCTGGTTAAAGTGGTCCAGCCATGTTTACAGAGCAGATTAGTAGAATATTTAGGCAGGATGAGGCAGTCAGGGAGAAGAAAACAGGACTGAATGGCGTGAATGCATCACTAAGAGAGAAAGCAAGACTATACTTTCTTATACCGTTAATAATATTATTATTAATACCTTTTCTAACCTCCATCCATCCATCTTCTTCCATTTATCCAGGGCCAGGTCACAGGGGCAGCAGCCATAGCAAAGAAGCTCCAAGATACTTAAACTACTCCACTCGAGGCACAAACTTGTCCTTGACCTGGAGTGGGCACTCCACCCTTTTCTGGCTGAGGACCATGGCCTCAAATTTGGCTTCAGATTCATTCCCATCACTTCAGACTCAGCTGTGAACCATTCCAGTTGGAGGCCCTCACCAGATGAAGCCAACAGAATCACATACTCTGTGAAAAGCAGAGATAAGATTCTGAGACCACCTAGAAATTCTGTCTGTGCATAAGCACAGACAACAGTCAGATACCATTTCCTGCCTCATTAGGTCAGGGAACAAACCCTCTCTTCCACTGGGAGAAACCTTAACGTACAGGCAGCAAGCTGAGGGGATACTCACCCCAGCCCGCCGCCTCTCACCAGGGGCAACTCCAGACTGAGACAGAGTCCAGCCCCAAATCAGGAGACTGGTTCCAGAGCCCAAGCCGTGCATTGAGGTGAGCCTGACTATATCTAGCCAGTACCTCTCAACCTCACACACTAACTCAGACTCCTTCTACACCAGAGAGGTTACATTCCATGTCCACTACACTAGTTTTGGTACTGGGGGATCGCTCCAGGGCCTCCGCTCCTGGCCTTTGCCCAACACACATTGCACACCTACGTGGGCCTGCAGGAGGATGGGCCTACGTCCCTTTTTCAGGCTGTGCCTGCCCAGGCCACATGGACTAAGGCCCAGCCACCAGACACTCGCCCTAAGGCACCCTCCCCAGGCCTGGCTCCAGGGTAGGGCCCCAGTAACCCTATCCCTGCAGCAGAGTGAACTGTTTCCTTGATGTTCTACTCATCCAGGAGCAGTTTTCTCTAAATGACCCCTACCAGGGGGCAAAAGCCCCACAACATCATAGCCCCTGGGATCCCTGGGGTTGTAAATTCAAGCAAATGCGATTTTAATATATTGATATTTTTAAACATATGGTTTTAATCTGATTTATCAATCTGATGCCTCTCTGCACTCTACATGGACATTGTCACCTGTCTCTACTCTTTTCTGGCCAAAGAATTGTAAAATATTATTACTACTATATTAGTATTGATATCTTTTGTTTGTATCTCTGTAAGGGGTGGCTGTGGGTCAGGAAGTAGATCAGATCAACTAATTCTTAGGTTTGTGGTCCCTGATCTTGGCTGATCCAACCTGGATGCCAAATATCCTTGGGCTAGATACTACCCCCGCATTGCTCTCTGATCCATCCATCCAAGCGTGAACGTGTTTGAATGTTGTGTGAAGAGCTTTGAGTGGTAGAGAAGTACTATATAAAAACCAGTCCATTCAATTGTCAATGTAGTCGGTGATTTTAGTCATTTACATTATTTATTTGTTGCCTGTTGTCTGTGTATTTATAGTAGCTAAAGGTTTTCCACTGACATGAAAAGGAATTAAGGGAGTTTCACAAGTTTTTTCAGTGGTGTTAGAGAGCAAATGGTTCTGTAGATGTGCCGGCCATCTGTAACTGCTGCTAATCATACCCTAGGCTACAATACCAAAGTAGTTAGTGATTAAGTTGTTGTTTTTGTTGTTGGTGATTGATGTTACCACTGTGCAGCATTTAGTGTCATCTGGTGGTGAATTTATGTCATGGTCCCAGCCCTTCGCACGGGTTCTCTGCTCTCTCTGTTCCTCTCTCTGTTTGTGTGCGTGTGAGATGGTCGTGGGTGGGGCTCACTCTGAGTCTCCGCCCTGCTCACCTGTGGATAATTACCCTTCCTGCCAAAGGTTGTGGCTGCAGGGGCGCTTTGATTCCTGTGGCCCATTATTTGGCCACAGGGATATCTCAAAATGAATCAAAGCACCGGCAAAGATTTCTTACTTTCTTTTGACAATATTTGCTGTTTGTGTGACACACTACTACAAATATAAATACAGTCCTTGGTTGAGACGTAATATTTTAACAACAAAAGTATAGATATCCCCCCCAAAAAAATGGTTGGTTCCAGCTCGCCTCTCCCCTGCTCTGGCTCTAGCGCCCTTTCTGAGAGCGATGGTGGCTGAGACGCAGCGGAGCGGAGGTGTGAGTGTCTGACTTAAAACAGGACATGTTAGCTGCATCTAACCTCCAGTTAGTCTTTATATAGTTAGGTAGGAGTCACACCATGTTTCTTTTTAGCTGAAAAACATCACACCCAGGTAACCTGCAGTGTTGAAAACGTGTTTTCTGACGATGTTTGCTACCCTACAATACGTCCTACTCTCTAGTAAAATCAGCCACATCTGACCGTCCTGTTGCTCCCATTGAAATTTATAGAGCCTATTTAAAATCTAAAACTTAAAATTGTCTGTAGCCTCCTGTTGTTACCACTGTCCTGTTTGAAATGGAATGAGAGAAGCTGTTTAGCTGGATGCCCATTAACCTTATGACTCCTGTTGTGTGTGTGTTTACAGAATCTGTAAAAAAAAACATTACAACATAATTTTATTCTCCCCAATCAATGATAATGTTAATGTTATGTTTTTATGTGGTTCAGCCAGAACTCTACTAAAACCTCAGCCAATAATAGGTGGGCCAACGTTTGGACCATCTAGTTGTCTGACTGCCACAGTATGTGCACTACATTTGGCACTATCAGAAAGTGGTGGAGTGAGGAGCTGTAAAGAGAAGTGGAGTGCTCTGTTTATTAAAAAAAAAGTTTTAAGCTAGCTTGTTTCAAAGATTCTGTACAGCAGCTTTAAATGTTTTCCAAAAGCACACAAACACACATACTGTCTGGGTGCTCAGCCCCCCCTCCAAAGCTCTGATCCTAGAAACGCCCCTGGGTGGCTGAGAGTCATTCATTGTTGGATTGTTTGCCTACCTCGTTAGTTACACCCCGGCTGATCTCAGAGATATCTGATTGTGCTCCCTGCAACTTCTGGCAGTTAATTGTGTTTCCCTGTGCACAGGGCTTCCCTGGAGAATGGTGTTAGAGAGCATTCCTGTTTAAGAGAGAAAGAATTGTGTCATTTTGGGGATTGAGAGTGCCAATTTTCTCCCTCGCCTTTGCCCCCTGTGGGTAAACATTCTGCTGAATCTTGTGTTGTTTTGTTGCCTGTAAATAAACCTTTTAAACCTTTAGTCCCGCTTCTGAGTCCTACTCAAGATGTGACAGTTTTCAACTTGACCTTGGTCAATAATAACCATACATTTTTATAGCACTTGGTTTTTAATCTCTTTTTTTTAACAGGTTGTTTGTGTACGACTGGAATGTATACCTGAACACAGCTACAGTGACAGGCTACAGTTATTGGAGTGTTATTGCTGAAAAGAGGTCCACAGGCATCATAAAGGCTTATTTCATCCCCTCCTTTAATCTTATAGTTACCTCTATCTTTCTTTCCCCAGACACGCACGCGCACACGCA
>VUQR01014193.1:0-13796 GCA_015108515.1 Hemichromis elongatus | reverse complement strand
CTTGTTTCAATGCATCTGTGTGTGTATTAAAAACCAGCACAGATTCAGCTGATAAGATTGGTTTAAAGGGCTTGGACTAATCCCAGTTTTGGTGGCTGTTTTGTGTGCACATGTGATCCTGTGTGTGCACTGCGGTGAACACTTATTCATTTTGTTTCTAAGTACTGACACCTGAGTGCATTCCTCAGTTCAACACACCCAGCACGAGAAAGAAGATACTGGGTCTGTGCGTCTCTCTTTTTCTCTCTTATATATTCTTCATTATCACATTAACATACACATCTACATGTAGATAACCTTGTGCTGTTCTGGGCAAATGAACAGCGTAATCTATGTTTTTGTTTATATAGGAAACATATGGAAAAAAAGAAGCATATTAAAGATGTTTAGAGCTCACGTTCGATATCCTCCTATGAAGCTGTTATCACAGGTTGATTTCTGGGACATTACTGATACTGTCCTGCAAATGTAATTACATACAAAATAACATTGGCAAATGTAACAAGCACAGTCAAGTTTCAGTTCTTCCTCTTGATATTTCATGTTCAACTTAAATAAAATTCCCATCCCTAATAGAAACACAGAAGTGAGGCAGCAGCTGATGTTTAGAAAGTTAGCTCACATGATGTCTATTTATATAATTAGATACACAGCAAGGGCAAACCTGACATTTGCTGTTATCGGAACTCTTATTGTGAATGTATAGTGAATGTATATGCCTCATTTTAACACAAAATCAAAAAAGATGATGAGCTCTGCAAACTTCAGCAACATGTACCTTGAAAATCTGTTGAAATCTGTTAAGCCTGGTTTGTGTTTATTTTGCCTCTGCACACAAGGAGGATTTAAGAATGAAGCGCGCAATAGTAGGGCAGTGGGATATGGAGAAAAAAAACAAGTCTAAGACCTTATGTTTTTTCCATATTAGTTGATAGTGAGATATACCATAATATAAAGGAAATGATCATTTATGTCAAGCTTAAAGCTTTTTACTCCTTAGATGTGAATATGCAAGGTGAATTTTACTTGAAATATTATTTATTTTCTGTCACAATTAGAACATGATAAATGCGCTGTGGAATATTGTAAGCTTTTGTTTTAAATAAACAACAGTTCAATATAGTAAACAAAAATGTTCATTGTGATCAGTCAAGAGTCAGGTTCTGTAGAAGAAGACAAAGCAACTGAAACCTAAATTTCCAAAAAAAACGTAGCTATTATTACAAAAAATCTCAAAAAAATTTCCTCCCAGGCAAAAAAAATCTTCAGCACATTTTGCTGGTACAAAGTCAATAAACCTTCTAATCACCCAGCCGTTGAAAACAGTTACACCAGGAAATAAAGTGGTAACAGTTGTGATGACTTCTTTATTCTCGCTATTTGGTATTTTTGATAAGTATGTCAGAGAGTTTAGTAGTTCAGATTCCTGCCTGACGAAAACTGCTACTTTGGCTGAAGGACACTTTTTACACAAATAATCAAAAAAAAAAAAAAAAATCCTGAACCAGCTTAAAGTGTACATGAAAGAGTTGTTCTGGATAATAGTGCTGAGATTCGTTTTTTCTTTCCTTTGGGGGATACTGTGGAAATCTAGTTTGTGTAAGAAACAGTTATCCAGATCAGGAAATGCTGGTTGCTTTTAGTGTTCTTATCCTAGCTATTGGGCCATGATTGTTTTGACTGAGACAATCTAAAAATAATCATGGGTGCAACAAGTTTGTAACCAGCGCAAACTGTGATCACTCGTAAGAACAGCTGAAAATCTCTTTCTGGCCACGTTGTAACTGTTCATGCAGAACGGCTCTTAAAAGTCAACCTGCTTCCTGTCCAGGTCTCTGCCTTCTCCTCCGCTGCCTGTCCATTGATGATAGTAGTTTAGGGAACTGTGGGATCTGAAATCACTACTTATCTCTTTTTGTCTCACATTGACATCTAAAACAGACTTGTCATGTCAGTCATATGTCACCACGCATCATGCGTTTTTAAACAGAATGAATAAAAGCTGAACCTTTAGCTAATTTTAGAAGAAATCCATTCATAGTGCATTACATCTATCAGTACGCCGTGACTTACACTGAGGCCAATGCCAAATAAATCATGTGGATGTTTGGGAGAAAACGAAGTTGAAGGCCAATAAAAAGATAACAAGCCAGAACTTCCAACTGATTATATCTTAGTGTGTAAGAGTATAGGGCAAGGTTGTTTTGCTCAAGGTAATGTGCAAATTTACTTATAGTTAGTCAAAATATTCATTTCTTTGATTACAAAAAGCTTAACTCTTATTAAGACTGAAGGATTTTACAACATTACCTCTTCTACTATATAGAGCTGGCGATGCGTCTGGTAAGTTTCATTAACAGCTGAAGAGTCAGACACACTGATTTAGCATTGCTGTGCAAGATGACTACCAAGACAAGGATGACATTGATTCTCTTCCCCCAGCTGGAGGAATAAAAATGTCAGTTTGTGCAGCAGAAGCGGTAGATATTTACAGCCAGTCAGGCAGTGAATGTAGGTCCTGTGGCTTCTTTTACTTTCCTGGAGAAACCCCTTTCCGTCCCGCTGTTTTATTCTCTTTACGTCATAAACAAACGCGGTTTGGGAAGATGGAGAAGTAGACCTGATCAGTTTCATCATGCCTTTTTAAATTCGTGTTTGTAGGCAATTCATTCATAGAAGAAAAGGAGAAGTGGAAGTTGGTGGTCTACTTTCTGTTGACAGGAAAATTTCTCTTTTGGTCTTTTTGAATGGGGCTTATTTTTTGCTAAATATGCTGACTTTAGTAGCTGTTTTCATGACAGGATTTAAGCAGAAAAGGAATGCCAGGCTCGGGAGGTTTTACCTGTGCCTGTTACACAAATCTGTGTGTGAATTTGTGTGTGTTTATATTTCCTTGGCTGCGTAAGTGATGGTAGGGAGAATGAGGTGTGAAGCAGACGACTGGAAGTAAGTCAGACAGTCTGTTAGGTGGTTGTGAATATCCATTATGCTTCATCAGGATGGACAAACTGGAGTCATTGGGCGTGTGTGTGAATGATGAATGACTGTATGAGTAATGACTGTGATGTTATGAGGTCAGTGCTGCCCCTGAATATCTGGGGCTTTACTGTGTGAGTGTGTATATATCTCAGCTCAGAGTATGATTTACTCTATGCATCTTTATGTTGGAGAGGCAGTTTCCATGCTTACACAAGGCTTTCTGCCATACATACACACAAACACGCATACACATAGACAAGTGGTTGATTATTTTATGGATTCAAGATGGAATTTCTCAATTTTCATTTTATCCCTGCTGGGAATCAACACCTTATTCCTCCTACATTCCTTTGGGGAACAGAAACCACTGACCCTGTTTGTATAACTGTGTGTTATGAGTGTGAGCACGGTGATGTCTGAAGCTGTCAGCAGCTAAATCAGTCTGGTAATGGTTCCACTGTAGAACAAAGGGTATTATTCATTCATCATTGCATTAGATTACCAAATATGTACACGAGATTCGTTAGAAAACATGCAACAGTCGCAAAACAAAGTGCGTATTCTCTCTCTTTGTGCCTTTTTACAAAATCAGCAATGAAGCCTGCATCACAGTGGGGTTTTTTTTTCATAAAGTTGCTTCTACACTATGTAATTTCACACATCACTTCCTCCAAATTGCAGCAAAAAGGTTGTGTTTAAATTTGGAGGACGCCAATGCCAAGAAATGATATAAGACATCTGTACGCTGGATAAAACACCATTGTATTTGTTTCCAGGCTGGTCTGTGATTGAAAGGTAATAATTTGACATTTTGGGAAATAAACTAACTGCATCTTTTTCAGCAAATGGAGGAATTTGATACCTTGCGTATTGTATTTCTACCTCCAAAGGTGTTTAAAAAAAGACGATACCCTCACACAGACTTAATGTAGGGATCCCGTTATTGCTCATAATAAATCATAACAGGATCTTTTGTAGTTTTAGACTCTATAGGGATATATATGAGAGTTTTGAATGTTTTGTTAGCCAGTTTTTCTCACATTTGGTTTAAGACAGGCTACACGTTTCCACCTTCTTTTGGTTTATATGCTAAGCTAAAGTCTTAAACCCCCAGACTGAGACAGAAACAGGAAGTTGGCATTCACCTTCTCATCTTAATCTCAGGAAGATTTAAAAAAAAGTTCTCAAACGCTCTCTTTGTGTGTGCACTTTTTTTTTTTTTAAATAATGTGGATTTTCCAGTTGAAAATTCATTCTACTTTTATGCAGAAAACACTTCCTCCAAGGGGGTATCCAACACCAGGTTTCTACTTGCATCGTTTACATAATACACATTAGAATCTAATTTCTGCATGCGATGAATTTCCTTGGGAAATTTGGAATTTTTTTAAGAACACAAGGTCACGTACTGGAATGTACACCTTGTTCGCTCTCTATTTATCATCTTTGCTGATCTTACAGTTGCTTATCCATTCTCTCTTCCTGTCTGCTAGCTTCTCTGTCTCGCTCTTCTTTTTCCTGGCAGAGCCGACAGTGGTGTTGCCATCTGTCTGTGATGTGTCCTGGACAAAACTGTGTGTGTTTGTGTGTAGGTGTGTGTGTGTGTGTGTGTTCAATGCAGGATGGCCAGGCTGAGCTGGGAACGGGGCTCAGATGGAGACAGAAAGACAGTTAAAGACAGACAGAACAAAATTAAGAATCAGAAGGAGAGAAAGATTGAAAACGGCTAAAAATGTGTTCAAAGGGTGGTTTGAGTGTGTTTTTAATGACGCGACAGTATGAGCCACAGCTGTATGATCCACTAACCCCTCTAGTGACCTTATCAGTGCTAGAAGACACCAGCTGAAAGAGAAGTTCACAATAACATGCAGCTGTTTTCTGTGCAATCCTTTTAGCGATCTTGTGTGTGTTTGCAATGGATATCTCATAGGTTTCATTCACCTAAAGCATTTAATCCTGTACATGTATCATATGTGTGCTAATAGCAGCTTAGAGCCATTAGTCAGTAGCTCCTTAGCTACGATTTCACTCAGCAGCCTTAAATTTAAACCCGTACGTCATTGAGAAATCCACCTCTGGCAATGAACCTGCATGCATCTGTATGTGTGTGCTCATGTACGTGTTTATGTGTGAGCCTGGGTTGCTCTTGCAGAGTATTTTGGCAAGGGTTCCTGCTTTTACCGTTTGTATATGCCTAGGTGTGCATATATTTCCCCCACCTCAATGCGTTACATGGATGATGTAACTCTACCTCAGTGGGACACTTGTGTGTTAATCTACGTGGTTTACGTAGAAGTACATGCATTTTGACTGTTAAGGTTAGGGTTTGCCACTTGGTTACAGCCCTAATGAAGACCACGTGCGCGGCTGACACATGTCGCTTGGCTTCCTTTAAATTCTCCCCCTGTAGCCATTTAGGTGATGCCGTGTTATTTTCCACTTAAGATGAATGGCACTGGTTGTTGTTTTTATTTTTTTCATAGTTATGCTTTTTGGTTTTACTGCTACCGCTTTATTATGCAAGCAAAGAAACCATCTCCAGATTTAGCTCTCAGTTACTCTGCAAAGAGTGCCAACACAGCTGACCTCAGAAGACCTCAAAAGACTTCCCATTCCTGCAGTCTTTTTGCATGTTTACATGTAACACTCGACTTCTGTGTTATATTTTCAAAGCTACGAGCAGGTGCAGCCTATTCACCTATACGAGCCAGACCATATTCATTTAGTGTTTCTTTCATAAAATTAATCCTCCAAACAGGATATAATCTCTACTCTATTTTACCAGACTATTGCTGAGGGTGAAGAGCTTTGAATTTGTCTCTCACTCTAATCTCCATTTTCCTTTGCCTCTTTAATCTTTTTCTTTTATTTCAACATGATACAACTTGTTGTATTTTATGAAAGTTGATATGCCCGTGCAAATTCATTGTGAGCCGAAACAGTGGAATAATGCCTCTTTCTATGTGTCTATTTTGTTTCCTCTTATGCGTAACTGTATTTTTTTGTTATGCTTGTGTCTCCGTCTTGTCTGCAAACTCTTTAAATTCTTTGCTGTAGCTCATTCTAGTTTTATTCCTTTGTGCATATGTCATTGTATCATTTTTCACATCCACCTCTGTTATTAGAAATATAGCACTTTTTTTTTTTTAAATCCACGATCTTATCCACATTTGGATTAAAAGTGTTTTGGCTACAGTTAAAGAAAGCAGACAAATTTAATAAAAGTGCCTCGAGAATGCACAAAGGTTTTCACGTTCACATGAAGTGGAAAATTGCTTTGTTAATCAAGGAATCTGCATAGTAAACACTAATGCAAACAAACTGGGAGGCTGGCATAATACAGGTGGGGCACAGTCTAGGTTTAAATTTAATTGCAAAATGGTTTAATATTTTGGGAAATAGAAAAGCATACTATTTGTTTCTGAGAGTTTAGTAGAAGATCAATGCCTTTTTAGCATCTGCCCATTCAGAATGAAGCTAAATCCAGCAACTTATAAGCTTAGTTTAAAATAAAAAACTGAAAGCCTTTTTTATAACTCAGTTTATGTCAACCTTAAACAAACTAGACTTAATTTGTGACTTGGGGAGCTTTGTCGGTGGATTGTGTTACATTAAAAAGAAGCCTATCAAGCTCCTTCAAACCGCACCCAGTTATTGTGGCTAAGTCAGGCTAGCTGTCCTCTTGGTCCAGGTCAGTATAAAAAGGAAAGACAGTTTGCCAAGATGGGAATCAGCATATTTCCCAAAAATGTCCTAAAAGTAGGTTTGAATGTTCTGAAATTAAAAACTGGTCAGACATGTAATGTGCCTTTTCCTTTGGCTGAATGTTTGAAATATAGCCAACAGTAGCTTGAATGAAACTCATTCAGCACAAGGAAGTGTCAGACTTTTAAATGAATAAATGCTCCTAACTGATGTCTTGCTTATTTCTGTGCTTTCCCAGGTAGGGCAGTTCAGTCAATTTCTCCATGAATGTACGTCACAATGATGATGACAGACCAGATTCCACTGGACTTGGCTCCGCCCCCCCTCCTGAACGGGGATGTCCCTCTCATGCCTCACATGGTTAACGGTGATGCGACACAGCAGGTATGTACTTACTCACGCTGACACAAACAAATGCACATTCATCTCCGCAATGCGCATTTCCTGCTGAACAAACACGTTAGTCAGACGTTTGTAACAGTGTACATCAAAAAGTCTCGCGCGCACTTCTCTGTTGTCATTGGAGCACATACCGCATGCCATGAAAAGTTGCCAGAAGAAAAAGGCTTCGTGTGTCATCGAAGATAAACCACTTCATACATACAGGTATATTCAAATGCATTATTTATTCCTTTAGCTTTAAAGGCAATGTATAAAGCACTGACTGGCTTTATTGGTAGATTTCAAGCCTTTACTTGCAATAGTTTGCACAAGGACTCATCTGCTTCTCTGTGATAGGCCGATCTTATCAGATGATGTAGAGCCAACTGGATCACCTTCAAAGTACAAAACCGCGCCTGGGTTTTGCAGAGGCAAAAGGAAGCGATCAGCGTAATCAAAAGCATCACAGTTAATTGACGTCGGTCTAATCTTGTTGTCACACACACTTTTTTTCTTTTTTTCCCCCACACCGTGTGTTTTTTGGTATATGAAGGATGATGTTTATGCACCATCCCCAGCCTGTTCCCTCACAGCCCAGAGGAAGCATCGTGGGAGTGTTTTGGCTGCAACACATAACAGTTATGGGGGGGTTTTTGGCTGCGGCACACAGCAGTTAGGGCTCTCTTTTTATTCTAACACCCTGCAGTTTAAAACTTGGTTCCCAGTATGGAATCAGTGATCTAGACCGATGATTATACAGATTTGACTCTGCGTGTGTCTATTTGTTTGTTTCTTGGTCTGTCTGCGTGTATTTGTGTGTATTCGTTTCTGTGTGGGCACGCAAGTGTCTGTGTTGAGTCTGAATACATACTTATGTGTTTGTCTGCTTGCTTTAGTATCAGCTTCCTTGTTTCTTTATCCGCCTACCTTCACCTGTTTATGATTGTGTTTATCAGTCAGTGGCTTTGGTACATGCAACGAGCTCATGTATACACACATGACTGTTTTAGTGTAAGAGCATTCTGTCGTAATTTGTCGGTGAAAACAAACTTCCCTATGGGGACTCTGACAAAGAAGTCCTCATAGGATTTGATGTGATGAGACAAAGTCTTATCACATCAAATCTAACAGTGTGTTCAAATTCTTAGTTATAATTTTGGAAAATGCAAAAGTTATTATGTTGTTATCTATCGTGATTAGAGCAAATATAAGAATACTTTTAATTGTCCTACTTTAATAGTTTGTGTATTGCAGTGTCATCATAACAGTGACACATACACGCACACACACACACATATATATATGTATATGTATATTAAAAAATTACATGTTAAAACTGTGAGTCAGTTGCCTAATTTCACGAACTATGGCTCTGTTATTTCTAAACAGCTGTAACCATGAAGCATGTTTGTGCTTCTGATTGCTTCTTTCTCATGACTGAGTTTCAGAGCAAGACAATAAACAAAGTTTGCCTTTTTCCCATTGCAACTAAATATATAGAGCCCTGTAGCAGCTACATAATAATGTGCATCAGTGTAGTTTGAGAGGACCCAGGTATAACCTTCTACTAGCTACATTATTGTGATCTACTGTATTGGTCACATTTCTTTGTTGTGCCACTGTCATTTAGTTTTACATGCCGAGGAAGGACTTCTATCTGAAATGCCTGTAAATCCTTTTATTCAGTTTCAATTGGAGTGCTGGCCTTCTCTTCCTTCTGAGAGTCTATAACCACATAATGGACTTATGTACGCTAATTTATTATTGACTATTATTGCTTGAGCTGTGAAGTCCAGCTGCACTCTGATTAAAGACATTCATTTTAATTATTATCTGTCCAAAACATTTACAATATTCAGGCTTTCATATCCATTCCCATATCTGGCCACTGTTATGCATGAGACTTGTAAGCCATAGTGGAATGGCTTTGTTTATATATGCATCTACTTCTTTTGTTTATGATCAGTGCATCAGAATAATTGGTCAGAGACTGATGAGTAAAAAGGAAGGACACACTTTCCTTCAATATTTCGGAGGAATTTTCTTGGCAGTGAGGAAATGCTGCAAAGCTTCTCTGCTGTACTTGTTATAGGTGCTTTTCCAGATAAATATCTAAAGGGAGAAAGGTTGTTGGTGTGAAACCAGCGTACTGTACAAGATCTTAATGAAAATATTCACAGAACCTCAGAAACACTTCAGACCTATAGGAACATGAGAGCAAAGATGGTAACCTATGCAGTTAATGATATAGCTCAGACCAAAGAGTGCCATTGGCATTAAAAACTATAAGGTGATGTAATTGCACTACTTGTAATCTTGTTTCAGGTACTCTTTTGCAGTGAAAGTCTATGGAAGTAAAAACCCTAGAAGCTAGAACTGTGAAAGATTTGCTGTTGTACAAAAGTGCCTATAGAAACATTGAGTGAAATGTTTTCCCTATGCCACGTTTTGTGTAAAACTGTGAATATTGTCATTATGGGTTTGCTCATTTGAATGTCTAACATGTCAATGTGACTTTGAATCAGAAATTCCCATGTTTAATAGAGAGCCCTGCTCTTGCACTTGTGTAATTTGTAAATGACGCCTCTTAAAAGGAGCTATCAAATCATAAACCTTAAGTGGTTATACTTACAAGCCTTTTCTGGTTTTAATCTTCAAACTAAATATGCTTGTTTTTTATCATTCTAACTAAAGGTAGAAAAATTGGGTCACTCTGACTGGATCACTACTGACTGGGTCATTATAGTCTCATTAATCAATCATGATATAAAAACAAATGTGATACATGATTATTTTGGGCACTGTGTGATCTTGGCATGTGAAGGGTATAACAGCACACACGCAGACACACACACACACACACACCTACATGGTCTAATGCAGGGGTTTTCTCAATCCTTGGGAAACATGGGTCACCCTGTGCTGGGGGTTCCCATAGCAACAGCAGCCGCTGCAGCAGACAGAGCAGGAAGTGTGTGAGTGTGTGTGACTGAGGGAGAGGAGCAGGTTAGCGCTGAGATGGGAGAAGATGCAGTCACTACAGAAGGAACGTAGGATATGAGGATTTTACAGCAGCACACCTGTAGAGCATAGACAGGGCTGTGCCTGTGTTTGCATGCGTGTGTTCCCGAATAGGTGTATGTGTGTGTGTGTGTGAGTGTGTTGTGCTCACCTGTCTGTGTGTGCTTCCATCTGTCTGTTAACTGTATTCTTGCATACTTGTTATATTCTTGAAAGAGTGGTTCAAAGATGAAGGCTTTTCTTGAATAAGAGTCTGCGAGATGGCAGCAGTAGTGTCACCAATAGCTTATCTAACACCTCATTCATATGTGTGAACTCTGTCTGCCCTACTATAAGAGCCGATGGTTATTGTGTTATGTCACTGCTGTAAGCTCTGCCTAGCTGAGTATCAGTCCTGTTCTGTGATTGCTAAAGATAAATGTTTAATACATGTTTTTCCTCCTTAAATTATATAGATTTTTAAAAAAAAATTATGTTTGATCTTTTTGTGTGGTTTTCATATGTGTTTGCACAGGTAATCCTGGTGCAGGTGAACCCAGGGGAGACGTTTACTATCCGGGCAGAGGACGGCTCACTGCAATGCATCCAGGGTCAGTCCTCTATGATATTATTATGTTATCATAATAACATGTAGCCTGGTGGCCGCTCTGATGTTTGTGACTGTGAGACAGGGTATTACCCATCATTTTAATTACATCCTGGCTGAACAAGATTTAAACGAGATCTTTGGGTTGACTCCTAAAATACCAGTATCTTTACATGCTCTCTTTTTTAGCTTGAAGAAGCACTATTGGGTTCATGTGTTGAGTAAAGTTTGACTTATCTGACTGTTTTGTTTTGCTTAATGCACCTTACAATCCGATGTGCCTTATCGTCCGAAAAATACTCTACCTGTCTCTTCCCAGGTACCTTATCCCCAAAAGTTGATTCTGTTCATCTGGACGTAGCGTTGTCAGTGGGAGAAACGTTTCGTCACTCATCCAAATGACTTCTTCAGTCTCAGCTGACTGCAGGTTCCCCCAACCTTATAAACATTAAAACGGGGCAAAATGCTTACGTTACAGTACCACGCATATGCGAAACGTAAGACGACTCGACCTGCGTCATTTCCATGTGTTGTTTATTTACTTTCCGGCTCTTTAAAACGGGCGGCAAACTGACGCGAAAAAGCACCGAATGTTTCAAATGGAATGATAATGAGTCTGAGTTGTTGCTCCACGTCACAAATGAGTACATATTAATCTTCAATACAGCCACTAAAAACTTTGAGCAAACAAAACAAGTGCAGGTATGCCATCTGACCATCTTGGTTGAAGTGGTCACATGACTGCATCATATGACTAACATACATCATCGTTTTTAAAAGTCTCCGTTTTGGCCGTCCAGACTACGCCAAAACGCTGCGTTTACAAACGAAAAAAACGAAAACGCACTAGTGTGGACGTAGCCTCAGTGGTGCTAGTTTCATTCATTATGCAAATGTAACGTTTCTCCCACTGAAAATACTATGACCAGATGAACAGAATCAAACTTTGAGGATTTACTTACCTAGAGGATTGAGCATCAAGACGTTTTAAAGTCTCAGAGAGTTTTCAAAAGTCTTCCTTTCTACCTGGTCAGACCCAAATCTTGGACAGTCTTGTACAGTCAGTCTGTACATGGTAGAACTGACACAGAGAGACAGACACTTTAGTTCATATGTGTTCACACACGCAGGCTAGTAAGTTACTTATTTTTAAACAGTCTGTATTAGTGTGACTGTATCGTTAACCACCGCAATGGCTAATGGTTTATTTTTCTAACTAGAAAGCCTGGAAATGTTTTTTTCCAGCTGGATTTCAACCTTTTGAAATTCAGAGAGTATATATATATCACTAAAAATGCAGAAACTCCAGAAACAGTGAGACCTTTTAGCAGACTTGCAGGAAAAATGTTGGAAGAGGAAAAGGAAAGCAAGTGGAATGGGATCTAAGGGTGTTATCTCCAAATGAAACACGGCTAGTTGAAAGCGTAGTCTACACAATGACAGATTTAGACAGAGTGGGCAGCCATTGCTTCACCGTGGTTGCATCTGATAGCAGTGCATGAAAAGACTGGAAATATAAGCCACTTAGGATCGCTCAAAGACGGAAGGAGGTGGCAGGAACACGGGATTTCCCGCAACTCTGATGAAATTGTGTCTCATTTTGATGATGTCAGAAATGTAACTATGAAAGGGCTTTTTTGTTTCTTTCTCGGTCTTTTACAATCTGCATCTTCTTCACTCACTCACTCCTTATATTTTTAGCCTTCAATGTTATTTTTTCTGTTCTAAGAAAGAAAGACAGACATCACTCTTGACTCAGTCACTGTCCCCTTATTATTAAAACAAAACAAAACAAAAAAAGACGCATGACCACAACACTGTGTTGTAACAAATGGCATCCCCACCACCTTTTCCTCCACCCGCCTTGTAATTCAATTTTCCCCTCAAATCAGAGAGATTGCCCCAGGCAGAGCTATGGGCACAGATAAAGCCAGATAGAAACGCTGCATGATTTAATGGATGAATGCAAAGATGGGAAGATACAGTTGCCAGATAAGATAAGTGAATTAGTGACTTGTAGAAAAACAGACGAAAGACAGACGAAAGAATATTTTAATGTTGAAAGTGGATATATGAGAGGGATACCTGCAAAAAGACACAGTTCTGGTGTAGCTGGGATCTGCCAGCTTTCTGTTTGTTTGTGTAGTTGCGTGTTTGTACTTGAAAATTTGGCATCGAATGCACAACGTGTGTCTGTGCGCACCTTTTTTGGTGCCTTTTACTGCAGTTGCAGACGGCAAATCGGGGTGGAACATTACAGGCTTCGAGCCCCCTTTGAATGCAGATATTATTAATGTGAAAGACCGCACACGCGTAAACACAAACACACAAAGTTTCTCTCTATCTTAGTCGGCAAGAGGTCACTGAGTTTAATGAAAGGTGGAGTGTGGCAGTGTGTTCAGAAGGATAACTGAGTTGCACTTTAGAAAGACTCGGTGTGATTAGCGAGACCTCAGAGGTTCGTGTTCGCGCATGCTTGTGTATTTGCGGCCCTGCTTGTGTGTTTGCATTACAGTGTACTTGTGTGCACGTGTGTGCGACAGAGCAAGATTACCGAGACCTCAGGGCACAGTCAGGAACCAGCTTTTATATAAAGTAACCTCTGTTTAGCTGCTGCAGTGTGGTACGTGCATGCATGCAAACATGCATATACATACACACACAGACATGGATGCTCTGCCAAGGCGAGGACCAGCCTGAAGACGTCAACGCAGAAGCCAGAAAAGATTCTTTCATATGAACCACAAGACCTTCCTTCTCCTCTCCTCACTTCTCGTCCCTTCCTTCCTCTCATCATCTTTTCCTGCTGCCTCCCTCCCTTTTCCTTTTTATTCCTCTAATTCATCCGTCTTGACCTTAAGGCAAGCCTGGAGCAGAGAAGAGGCTATTGTATTTGCTGGATTGATGTTAAGTACTGCTCATTAACCACACCCCTGCTAACTGCTACAGGCTCATTTATATTCTTTTATTTTAGCCAAAAGTTTGCATAAAATGTTTTTAAGGTCCTCGAATTCCATAACCTCAGGGCGTATGAAATCCTTTCAGTGCTTTTTTTTGCGCAAATTGAAATAATTTGCAATGTTTTAAAATTTTCATTTTTTTTTCTATTTTTACCACTTTTGAG
>VUQR01014192.1:9168-20045 GCA_015108515.1 Hemichromis elongatus | reverse complement strand
CCATCCAAATATAAGATGCCTACATTTAAATTACCCAAATTTGGCATTGGTATCCCAAGTTCCGCAGCAAAAGTACCGGATTTGGACACAGGTATCAAAATAGAAGGTGCTGATATTAGCATCCCTGAAGAGGTTCTTGAAGTTAACATTGAATCACCCAGCACGGAATTAAAAGAACCTTCACTCACCCTGAAAGCTACAGGAACAGAATATGACGGCAAAGGAAGTAAGTTCAAATTGCCAAGTCTTGGATTGTCTGTCCCTCGAGCCAAAGGACCTGACATTGATTTAAGTTTATCAAAGAAATGCGTAGATGTTACACTTCCAGAAGCCAAAGCTGAAGTCAAACTCCCTGATGTTAATGTAGAAAAACCTTCTTTTGATGTGGAAATTGAAGCTCCTGAGATAAAAATTGAGGCAAAGGGAAAGAAAGGATCACCATCAAAGTTTAAGATGCCAACATTCCAGTTACCAAAATTTGGAGTTGACATTTCAAGTGCAACAGTGGAGGTACCTGATATGAACAAAGGCATCAAAAGAGATGGTGCTGATATTGAGATTCCCGAAGAGGAGCTTGACGTTAACATTGCAGCACCCCACATTGAATTAAAAGAACCTTCAATCTCCTTGATAACAAGTGGATCTGATCATGAAGGAAAAGGAAGTAAGTTCAAACTGCCAAGTCTTGGATTGTCTGTCCCCCCCAAAAAAGGGCCTGATGTTGATTTAAGCTTATCAAAGAAAAAGATAGATGTTACACGACAAGAAGCTACAGCTGAAGTCAGTCTCCCTGATGTTGAAGTAGAGAAAACTTCTATTGAAGTGGAAATTGAAGCTCCCGAGTTCAAAGTTGAGACAAAAGACAAAAAAGGATCACCATCCAAATTTAAGATGCCTACATTTAAATTACCCAAATTTGGCATTGGTATCCCAAGTGCAGCAGCAAAAGTACCTGATGTGGACACAGGTATCAAAATAGAAGGTGCTGATATTAGCATCCCTGAAGAGGTTATTGAAGTTAACATTGGAGCACCCAGCACTGAATTAAAAGAACCTTCACTCACCCTGAAAACTACAGGAACAGAATGTGAAGGCAAAGGAAGTAAGTTCAAAATGCCAAGTCTTGGATTGTCTGTCCCTCAAGCCAAAGGACCTGACATTGATTTAAGTTTATCAAAGAAAGATGTAGATGTTACATTTCCAAAAGCCAAAGCTGAAGTCAAACTCCCTGATGTTAATGTAGAAAAACCTTCTGTAGATGTGGAAATTGAAGCTCCTGAGATAAAGACTGAGACAAAGGGAAAGAAAGGATCACCATCAAAGCTTAAGATGCCAACATTCCAGTTACCAAAATTTGGAGTTGGTATCAAAAGTGGAACAGTGGAGGTACCGGATATGGACAAAGGCATCAAAATAGATGGTGCTGATATTGAGATTCCCGAAGAGGTTCTTGACGTAAAAATAACAGCACCCCACATTGAATTAAACGAGCCTTCAATATCCTTGATAACAAGTGGATCTGAACATAAAGGTAAAGGAAGTAAGTTCAAAATGCCAAATCTTGGATTGTCTGTCCCCCAAACAAAAGGGACTGACATTGATTTAAGCTTAACAAAGAAAGACATAGATGTTACATCTCCAGAAGCTAGAGCTGAAGTCAAACTCCCTGATGTTGAAGTAGAGAAACCTTCCATTAAAGTGGAAATTGAAGCTCCCGAGTTCAAAGTTGAGACAAAAGATAAAAAAGGATCACCATCCAAATTTAAGATGCCTACATTTAAATTACCCAAATTTGGCATTGGTATCCCAAGTTCCGCAGCAAAAGTACCTGATTTGGACACAGGTATCAAAATAGAAGGTGCTGATATTAGCATCCCTGAAGAGCTTATTGAAGTTAACATTGGAGCACCCAGCACTGAATTAAAAGAACCTTCACTCAACCAGAAAACTACAGGAACAGAATATGAAGGCAAAGGAAGTACGTTCAAATTACCAAGTCTTGGATTGTCTGTTCCTCAAACCAAAGGGCCTGACACAGATTTAAGCTTATCAAAGAAAGATGTAGATGTTCTACTTCCAGACAAAACTGACATAGAACCCAGCATTGACTCTGAAGGTGTAGCGGTAGATGTGAAATCCAAGGGAGGTAAGGTATCTGGAAGAGAGTTTAAAATGCCAAATCTGGCCATTTCAATGGCCAAAGTTAAAAGTCCTGAAACAGATTTAAGTTTATCAAAGAAAGATGTTGATATTTCCTTACCAGAAGTAATAACTGACATCAAACTACTCCACATTGAAGGCAAAGAAACTGGGGTTCCTATTTCATTACCAGAAGCATCTACAATTGAAGCTGAAGTCAAGTCAAAACAACTAAGTTGGACATTTCCAAAATTTTCCTTTTCAAGGACAACCAATAAAGCCCCAGCTATTGGTGTCAAAATTGAAACACCCAAAGCTGAGATTATATCAACCAAAACAGAAGTCTGTATACCAAAGGCTGAAATCAAAGGACCTTCAATGGAAGAGCCACCTGTTGAAGAAACTGATACAAACTTGAAAAAAACTAAATTTTCACTTCCCAGATTTTCTTTTTCAAAGTCAAGTGTTAAAGAGTCAGAGTTAAGCGATGAGCTTCCACAAGCTGATGTTTCAGTTTCAGAGGGAGAAATAGAAGTTAAACAACCTGAGATGGAAATTAAAGCTCCTGAGCAGGAAGTTGGACAAAGAAGCCCATTTAAACTCCCAAAGTTAGGTATTGTACAAACAATATCAAAAGGACCTGAAGTGGATTTAAAATCATCAATAAACAATGTCGACAGCAAACTGACAGAAATAAAAGCAGAGGTCAAAATTTCTGAAGAAGAAGTCAAACAATCTTCATCTAGTTTGGGAATCAAGTCTTCAGAGACCAAAGCAAAGTCAAAAGATGCTGGAGGATCACCTTTAAAACAAAAAATTTCACCAATGAAAATGCCAAAATGTAGCATTGCTTCCTATGACGTTACCAAGGACGCACCCAAAACAGGAAATGTAATTGACACTCGTGGATCTAAACTGAAGGAGGATATTTCTGCCACCGACAAAGATTTAAGTGTTAATATTAAAATGCATGATTCCAAAGGTATAATATTGGAACCTGAAATACCCAAGACAGAGACTGATGTTGTGGGTCTTCCATCACCAAGTAAATTCAAATTACCATCCTTTAAAATGCCCAGGCTAAGCTTCTCAAAGTCTCAACCTGAAGAGGAACATCTTCCTGCTGACATAGAAGATAAAGAAGCTCCACTGGAAATGGAAGTTGAACCAAAAGGAGAAAGTAAATCACCAAAAATGATTCTGACATCATTTGGTGAGGTCCTAAAGACTATTGATGTTGAATTTGATGTTCCAAAAGCAGACAAAGTTGAAGAAAATCTTGTAGTCTCAAAAGAAGTTCAAGAAATGGGTGAACATGCTGGAAAGCAATTAGAAGCAAAAGTAAAAGAAGCAAGTACCGTACAAGATATTTCCAAGAGTCCTGAGAGGACAGGTTGGTTTAAATTTCCTAAGTTTGGCCCGTCTTCCCCTTTAGAAACCCCCAGTGCTCCTGAGAAAGGTGAACAAAAGGATGAAAAGAGCCCAGAAGGGGGAACAGGGGATGAGGAAATTAGCCCCACCTTTTCTGTCCAATCATCGGATGCCTTCGCTGATATAAGTTCTGCAGTCACAAGTGAGCATGTTGGCCCATCCATATCTTCTCCAACAAAGGTAACTGTCAAATATTCTGATCCAAATGTTGCTACTGGGCTTGAAGAAACACACAGTAACATTTTTACTTCAGCCACGAGGACTGAACTGGTCTCAGTTCAGCCTAACTTACCAGAGAAAATCACTATTATGTCCTCTGGAATATCATCGTCATCAGAAGACACGCTCAGATTGGAATCTGGAAAACTACATGTCATTACAACAAATATACAAGCAACCCCAGAAGCACAGCATGCCCAGTTACTAACTGATATTAAAACTGAATTAGCTGGAGGCCTTTCCTTAAAATCAGAGGCTAATGAAACTACATCATGGACTGTGGACAACTCGGACAGTGGCAACAGAGCAGTGTTTGAGAGGCACTTAGTGAAGAAAACTTCAAGTGAAAGAAGTGAAAGCCGAGAAACCATTGTTATAACCAAACAAATTACACATGTATTTGACTCTTCTGAGCCCATCTCTGGTGAGACAGCTTCATCTATACAGCGACTGAGAGACTCTGTGCACTCTGAGAAAATGAGGTTCTTTGACGATGCTGAAAAGTGAAGCAACTGAGAATAAGTCATGTGTAAAGATGCTCTTCCTCTTTGCCTAGACCTGAATGGCAGAAGAGACAATTGAATTAAAACATGTTGGCAACTGGGAAAGGATGTTAGCAAGTTTAACTTACCAATCCCAGAAAACAATCTGTCAGTGCTCAGGCGTTACAACATGATGGTGATGTGCTGTGCTATGATGCTGACCTACTAAAAAAATGCATTCCTGTAATTCATGCTGACAGTCTGTTGAAGATACTAACAATGTGTGTGACTGTGTCCTTTCTTCAAATTATAGCAAGGCCTAACCAAATATCCTTGCTTACAATGCACTTATATGCATACTTTACAAAATGATAATCACCAGTGCCGTCAACTGAAATTTCTGACTGTTTGAGATTGATGCAAAAATCAATTTATTTTACTGACATTCCAAATTGTGTTTACAGTGAACTCACTAAAAGCTTACAGTATATGCAGACTATAATAGCATAATGCAGTTAAGATAGAACAATGAATATATATGTATACCACCAAGATACTGTTGTCGCTGTAGCTAAAATTTAAAGAGACAATAGCAATGCAAAGTTGAAATGAAAAGCGTATGATCAAACACAGCAAATGTACTGCTAAAACTATATTTTTTATTAATATTTGCTACTTTTAACCTAATTTGCCACACTAGAAATCTGTTTGGAATCTGTTTTCTTTCCATATGTCTGTACAAAGTGGGGCTATTGAACCGACTATATCAGGGGTGGTCAACTCCAGGCCTCAAGAGTCGGTGTCCTGCATGTTTTAGATGTGTCCTTGATCCATCAAAGCTGATTTAAATGGCTAAATGACCTCCTCACCATGTCTTGAAGTTCTACAGAGGATGAACTAATCATTTGATTCAGGTGTGTTGACCCAGGGTGATAGCTAAAACCTGCAGGACACCGGCTCTCGAGGCCTGGGATTGGCCACCCCTGGACTATATGAATAGCTTTTAATGACCTTTGGAATTTTATTGGATTACTGCTCCTGTTTGTATTCTGATAGGCTTTAACTTTACTTGTTTGCAAGGTTATAAACAATAAATGCTATTATATCCAAAATATTTGTGTGTGTGTGTGTCTATAGTGGATTTAATAAAAAGCACAGTTTTCAAGCTGTATTCAATATGTTTGCACACTAGATGGAGACAAAGTTCATGACTAACATATCATCACGAGCGTGTTTCATATTATATTCACACAGTAAACTGTGTATTAAATGTATAAGTCTCTGTGCACATCGTGAAACCTCAGTCCTAGCTTAACGACAGATTTTCTTGTTATGGGATTTTTTTTTACAGCAATAAAAAATTCTTCGCAAACCTCATTTAAATAAATGAAATATACAGAAGAGGAAAAAAGCTTTTTCCATTCTAACTTTTAAAATATAAAACGTATCAGTGTACCTTACAATTAGACCAAAGGTTGCCAACTATCAAGCACTCATTCGTTGTCTACGCTCACCGAATTGTTATATGCTGCCTTCAAGAGCGTCTCGTAGCTTCCTGCTTTCTTCCGGAAACTATGCTAAAATTATGTCTGGTGCAGGTTTCTTGCGTCTTGTGTTTTACAGAGAAACGGCATGTGTATAAAATTAGACCCTAATCAAGCATTGGCTATAAATGTGCCTCACAGCATCAAAATATTCATAAATGCCTAATTTAAACATAGTTTATTAAATGGAAATACTTAACAGACTCTTCCAGGATATTTGAAATGAATGTATCTTGCAAGTCGTTTTTCTTTGTCATCTCAGAAAGATCAACTACACGTATGTGGACATGTGTATCAATAATATGTATGCCATACATTTGCATCCAATTTTTTTCTAAAACCATGTTCTTTTATAAGAACTTACTTGTGTCTATCTTTCATTTAGACTTTGGAACCTATTTGCAGTGACTATTTAGTCTCAGAAACATTATATAATGACCAGTGTTGATGTGGTAGTTACACTTCAGCTATTGGATTGATGTGAGCAGTCTGCTCAGCTTCTTCACACTTTGTGCTGCTTGCATTATCCACAGGAACACTACCTTCTTGCCTTCTGAAAACTGCCTTGTCAGACTTTTGCCATAATACTGAAAGCACAGCCAGTCACAATGCCTGTGTATTGTCCAAAGGCTTCTATTGCACAGAATACTAACAAAAAATAACTAAATCAGATCAGATCTAGATCCGGAATGCCAAACCTATTTTATTTGCTCAATATAGTAGATAGAAACTTTTCTGCCATTTTATTGCTTATCTATTATTTAACTACTGGCAATGGGGCAGATCTGCATTAACAGAAAAAGCTGTTAAACTTATGAATATACAGTTACAAGTTCAATGTCTTTGACATTTTCCAAAGCCTCCCAGTTGCTTTGATTTGAATCATCCCCTGGCTGATTCTGAGCTGTAGGCCTTATATTTGGCATCCCTAATTTTGATTAAAAACAACAACAACAAAAACCCTACACATACTGTGAACTAACATTCATTTTGGGCCTCAAACACAGAGTCTATTCTCAATTTTTTATTAAACGAAATTTAGATGGTATTTTGATACTTATTATTATTGTTATTATTATTTAGATACAGTAGTCATTTAATGCTTATTGTTTTTCTGGAATGCAATGGCTAAACATGAGAAGCATAGCCCAATCCACCAAACATTTCTCCACAAAAATTTAAAACAGAGGTGCCCACGTACTTCGTTGGCCTCCTCTTTTCCGACAGGCTTTGAAGGCAGCAGTTGCTCCGCTTCAATGCGCAAGCTCTGAACACTTTACTGTGGTAACTTTACCAGAGAGCCTTGCGTGCCCCTCCGCCTGTCGCCCACAACAGCCAGCATCATCATCGTCATCATCATCACCATCATCATCAGCAGCAGCATCAGGAGCAGCGGTATCAGTGTGATGAGGCAGCTGAGGACGGAGAGCCTCCTGCTCTGAGACACTGGATCAGCCTGCAGACAGGTACGGAGCTTTCATCCGCATTTTAGCCAACTTGAACGCGTTAAGCCCAATTCATTATTTATTTCCTTACTAGAAGTAGCTTCATTTACTTTTCCTAGTAACTAAATTACTGTTTATGTAACTAACTAAAGTGCGCCTCCGAGGTTTGGGAAAATCACAAAACCTGTTTTGCAGAGACTTTCTGGACTGGAGTTTTGGGTTGCGGGCAGAAAAGCGCAAATCGCCCGTTTCCGTGTAGGACGAGCGGTTTTAATCGTGTTTAAATCTACTACCTACCTGTTGTATATCATGTAGATAAAACCCTGCTGCAATCCAGCTGGTGTTTAAAATGTGTACATTTTAAACACCAGTTTTATTTAAATGTTAATAATATTAATAACAAAAATTAAAGCATCAGCTGTGTGTGCCTTAAAAACTAGAACAGGAAATGTGAATTAGGGCAGCAAACACTGGAGAAATTACATTGATCTCCAACTGAAACTGAGCAGTGGCATGTTTTTAGTAGGCTGTATGAGAGCGAGAGAAAGCATCACTATTTTTGACCATGGGTTGGATTTTTCTTCTTGTCCCTGGGTTGTGAAAACTTGCTGGATTTCTACAGTCAACCTGCATTTGCTGCTTCTGGCTCTGATTTAATAGCAGAAATGGAAAAGGTGTTTGAAGTGAAGCTGGCTCGATGAGTGAGGAGAGCGCCATTCCACTAACATCGCTTTAATACACTTTTCTATCAGCAAAAATGAAATAGTGGAGTTCAAGTGACTGCTGCTGAACAGCCCCTGGGGGAAGACAGTTTGGACAGCCTCCACCATGATGAATCTACTGATGGACACGAGAGAGAGGAATTTTTATCCCTGACACCAGACGCATCTGTTTCACCCAAAACGCAAATGGAAATGATAAAACGGGAGACATTGGCCTTCGTATTTTTTAAGATTTTGGGTCAAATTCCTGTTGAAATCAGGCTTTTAAAATATACTAGGAGAAATATACTAGGAGGTGGGAACCTTGGGCTCCAAACTTATTTCTGTTATTTCACCACTTATGACGAGGATTTCTTTCTGGAATAGAGGCTCACTGAGCTTTCCAAATGATGAAATCTAGATAACTGCTACATGAAATGCAGCATCCTACCCAATGTGGTGATGATGAGGTAGAGCCAGCTGGTAGGAGATTGAGCCATTTTTAGCAGAAATAGTAAAAAAATCCTGAAACTGAGACCAAACGCTACAGACTTGAGCAAAATTACATGAACAATTAATCCTTTTTTAAATTCAGTCTATTGGTTTACATTTCTGTTATGGTTTTATGCATGTGCACTGGTAATAACTGTGGCAGTATTCATTTTAGTAATTGGGTTGTCATTCATATGTACATGCATCCATCCATCTTTTCCCATTTTTTGTCTTGATAGCCATAAGGGAAGCTTCATTTGGGACCACCCCGATGTGAACTAACCTGATGGAAATTTGGTTGTCAGAGGTGTTTTTAACCTTACAAAAGCTATTTTTCATTTATGTAACAGCAATGAAATGTGACACTGACTGACTGAGAGTGTAAAACAAGGTGACATTTTACATTCAAAAGGTCAAAGGTCAATTCTGGGCAGAGATGGATGAAAACTGCATCTTGACTCTTTTGTGGAAGTACACAACCATCTGTAGTAATGATACTGTTGACACTGCCTGCAGATTGGTGTCATTTTTACTTGACGGAATTGCAACAGTTGGTAGTGACTTTTCATCCATCCATCTATTTTCTGCTGCTCATCTGCGTCTGGGATGTGGGGGCAGGAGTCTAAGCAGAGAAACCTTGACCTCCCTCTCACCAGTCACCTCCTCCAGTTCGTGCATAGGAACACACTGAGATGTTCCCAAGCCAACCAAGATGTATAAAATCTCCAGTGTGTTTCTAGGTCTGCCCTGGGGCCTCTTCCTGGAGAGGTCATGCCAGAACACCTTGTGTAGGAGGCATCCAAGAGGCGTTCTAGACAGATGCGCTAACCACCTCAACTGGCTCCTTTCGATGTGGAAGAGTAGCATTTCTGCTCTCGAGTCCCTTCAGAATGAACTCCTCACCCTATCGCTAAAGGACAGCCTAGCCAGCTTTCGGAGGAAACTGTTCCACTTGTATGCACTTGTATCTACAGTTTCACTCTTTTCAGTCACGACCCAGAGCTCTTGACCGTAGTTGAGAGTAGGAACGTAGATCGACTGGTAAATTGAGCTTTCTTTTCACACTCAGCTTCCACTCAACCACCAGAGTCACATCATCTGCAAAAAGTAGAAATGAGGTCCTCCAACCACCAAACTGGACACCTCGTCTTACCTGACTATACCTAGAAACTCTGTCTATGAATATTATGAACAGACTCAGTGACAAAGGGCAGCCTGGAGGAGTCCAACACCTGCCAAGAATGATTCCAAACTATTGTTGCAAGTATGGAACAAACTCTCACTGTGGCTGTACAGAGATCGCCAGAGGAATTCACTCTCCAAGTCCACAATGTATATGTAGGCTGGTGGGGCAAACTCTTATGACCCGTTAATACCCTTCAGAAGATAAAGAGCTGGCAAAGGATTTTTCTACACCTAGTAAATCTGTATTAATCCTTTTAAATAAATGATCTGGATAAATATTAGACTTATATGATTTTCGTGGCAAAAATTGACCTTGTACCCCACTCAAGACGATTATTATTGCCAGTAACGACATAAATAAAAAGTAAAAAATACCTTAAGTCATTCAAACATTTCATCGAGCGACCCAGAATCACTTAGATTTACTGTCATCTATGATGAGGAAATGCACTAAATAACTGGAATTTTTGCTTTACTCATGATAATAGTGACTTCTTTGCATAATCAAAAAGTTGGCTTATATTTCTGTTCATCAGTAAAGTAATATATCACTGCAGCTTCAACAGAGGCAGTAAAACCAGAACATGTTAATACTGCTTAATTTTATAGATTAAACTCTCCCGACATTGTATTTAAATAATGTCACTCACTTCGATTAAGTTTTAGCCCTAATTGATTCTTAATACTTGTTGTTAATAGTGATTTTTTTGCCTCTTTTAAGAACATGAAATCTTCACCTCAGCAGCACTTTCTTTACTCTTAATGTCCTTGGTCTTTGTTGTGTACCCCAGTACCTCATAAAATGCAGTATATTTTTTGAAATATTTCATATATTACTCACTTTACTTACACTTACTCCTTCATGTTGCACTAGATGAAGGCATAAATTTAAAAGCATCTTAACATTTCATGTCTCTGCTGAGGCAGAAGTGAGGTAGCTTCCTGTGAACAAAGACATTAACACATGGATAATCCCGTTCAGACCTAATGACTCAAATAAGAAATAATTATTCCACTACCAAAAAAAAAAGAGGCATGACTGAAGTGTCACGCCTGGCATCAACATTTAAATTCTTGTGTCTGTTACGCTTCACATCACTGCAGAGTGAGTGCACTTCTCAGAAACAAGATCAGACTGAAATCATGCGCACAGCTCCACAGGCCTCTCCAGTTGCTACCTACAGAGCAACAGAGCTTTTTTTTTTTTTTTTTTTTTTTAACATAAAAATGGTTTATTCA